>KE504999.1:262177-273686 GCA_000441515.1 Elaeis oleifera | reverse complement strand
TGTGGACTGCGTGGGTATTTTCCATACGTTTCGTGCGATCCACGGTACTATTTCGTAGATCGGCGCGCGATCGGAGGGCATGGGTGGCTTGCGGTCTTGATCCAATGGCTTGGGAGTTATTTGGATTGGTTTAGGACTCCTAATCATGATCTAGTTTGTGTTTGAGGCCTTTAAAAGGCCTGTGCCTCAATAGAGAAGGCAGTGCGTGGCTCGGTTCTTCGTGAGGTCGCACGAAAATCAAAGAACAGGAATCCGAAAGAGAAGAGAGAGAGCTGTATGCTGGGAGAGAAGGAGCAAGGCTCCTGGACAGCGGACAGCGGTTGCTTCAGGGGTTCAGAGGGGGTCTTTCAAGAGAGAGAGAGTTTTGTGAGGGGAAACTTTCTGTGAGTGAAGAAATTGGGTGTACGAGGATTGAGGGTGAGATCTGTTCTTATAAATTTTTTTCATAATGAAGTTTGCATGTTTCGTGGAGACGAGCCCTTTTGTAACTGATTCATGTATTTTGATTGTTTTTATTTTATTTTTTTTTCTTTCTGCTGTATCGTACAGTACCAAAAGGATCTTGAAAGATGATATCCTGACCAGACATCCACTCAACACCTATCAAATTGTAAAGCCTTCGGGCCTATTCATTGCAGACGGTTTAGACCAGGAGGTCTTATTTACAATATTCTAGAGAGCTCAGCTTTCTCCTCTCAGATGGTTCGTTCTTGCTCCGTTAGTCACATATTGGTGGGTTTGGTAGGATCCACGGGCCCCATTGGCCATTCACATTGGACAAGAGTTGCATTTCCATGGGTCTAACCAGTGTGGGATTTAGGTCCTGCAGTCCCCAGCCAGTGAAGATCTGACACATCAGCCCCGAGACGGAACCATGCTTGAGCTCACACAGCTGTGTCTGCCATACCTAGCCAAGAATAATTTGATTGGTCAAGTGGTCCAAAATTGAAGGCACATTTAGTCTTATCTATTGTGACATTCCCCTTGGATCATCTTTGGTAACCAAAAAAAGAAGAAAAAAGATACTTTACATCCCTTCTGTGGTCTCTCCAACTTTCTATCCTATGGGTTCGGCTTGGATTCTCCATAGAATGGAATTGCACATAGAGAAGTAGCAGTCTACAAATCAAAAAGTCAGTTCAAGCATGTAGAATGTGGATTTTCTGATAGGTAGTAGAACTTCCAAAATGATAAAGGAGATAGGTATTGATGCACCTAAAAAAGGAGATAGGTATTGGCAAGCTTATCTTTCCTCCCTATGTTAGGTATTCCTCGTGATGAAATGATAAGATCCTTGGAAGGTTCCATTAACCTAACTTTGCTAGGTTGGTTACTTCGTCACTGCAACATCGACGTAATTGTAAGAATAAAGCATTCAAACCATGTCATCAATCTTAGGTATTAGGTAAGGAGGTTTTTGCGTCATCCTCTACATTGCCTTCATCAAATCCCACCTACTTGCTGGATTGGCTTAGTAACAGTAAAATCCTTTGCAACTTTATGATACCTAACTGGTCTTCTGCATTGTTGATATCAATGAAAAGTTCTATTGTGGCCATTCAAAAGAATTTAATAACCTGTTAGACACGCAAACAAATGGAGACAAACACAAGCACACACTAATATTCCAAGCCAAAGGGAACCTTGGAAACACTAATCCGGTTGGCCAGTCAAACAATAAGGGATCTAGTCGACAGTTTTAGGCAAGGAAAGCTCCACATCATGGAGTCTTTAGTGTTACGGTTTGTTTCAAATATATAGCAAAATGGAGGTCATATTTAGCTTGTGGAATTTGGTCTCTCAAGTTTGTTGGGAGGGAAATCAGTTGGCAGTTTGGCTCACCAACCATGGACTCAACCCCACCCAACATGTGTGATGTTTATTGATCAATTGTTTCCATCGGACCTTGGAGCACAAGTGACTAATCCACATGGTTACATTGCAGAATGGACCGAGCCAATGCTGGTGCATATCACCGGCGAAGCATTGTACTCTTCTCTCACTTTTGGCAATGCCCAAATCACAACCTCTAACTTGGCTTGTACACTAGTTTTACTGTGAGGACCTTGTGGATGCATATTTAGTCTCATGTTGGTTATGCACTAGAAAGATTTTAGGTATCTACATAAGATTAAAAATTAAATAGCATCTTTCAACTAGTTTTTTAGGTGAGATTTTAGATTATTGCAAATGATATCAAAGCTAACCCAACCTATAGCTTACATAGACTAAGAAACACTATAGCATTTGAATTATTTGAATTGATCACGAGCTAATCATGATATTTATGATTAAATTTATAGTATTTATGATTGAATTTGAATGGATTTAGATTCTTAGTCTAATAATGAAACCAAAGTTTACACGGAGGTGTATGTGAGGATGCATATGGATATATATTTACCATGTTGGCTATACACTAGATAACTTTTAGATATTTATACAGAACCAAGAGACTTAAATAACACATTTTAGCTAGCTCCTTTAGGTGAGGCCATGGCATCATCCATTTGCACCGAATTTGGCTTCCATTGCAAGCTTGTATGTTCTCCTAAGTGGGATGCATTAAACATTTCTGGCGCAACTAATTCTCCTTCCATGAAATGTAATTTTTGTTGCTAGTGATGATGATGGCCAATTATGCAAGAGTGCAAGTTCATTTCAGCTAGTGACCGATGACCCAAATTTTATGGCAAGTCCTCCAACTGAGGTAACTTTTTCCATTATTAACTTTTAGGTACATGTTGTGCATCCATTTACAAGTGATAGCAAATACCAAACAAACCTAATTTATGTCTCCTCAGGATTCAGGTCCCCAATGTTACTTGGCTGAGTAACATAACAAGAACAACCTGAGACAACTCTTTAAGCAAACTTTTTTATCGGAGTAAAGGCCTTTATGCTTAAGGGAGCCGACACATGGTTTTATGGTATCGCCCACCCATAACTACAAGACTCTATGTGCTTCTCTCCCCAGATGCACCTAACTTCTCCGTAGGGAATATGAGAAAAACAAGAGCAAGCAAGTGCTCAAAAGCTTGACATGTTGATAGTGTGATGGAGAAGGAAGGTGAGACCCCTCACTATCTCCAGCTCAAATGTGCAGCACAAGTTGGCAGGCACGAGAAGTTAGGCAGAGGACCCAAGACTTTAACCAAAGTGGGGATTTAAGAAAATCTAGGAGAGTGATATAGCTATAGTTGACAATAATTAAGATAGCTAAAATCAGGCCAAAGTATAGAGGACAGAGATGTTGGTCAAACCCTCGGTGGCTTATAAGAAAGTTTTGTTATGGGTGTCATGAAGCTGCTACAAGATTTCCATGACCCCGCACTATTACCTGAAGAAGCCACATGTATCACAAATTGGTGCAAATTAAGCTGACAAATTATATGTTGCTTGCGTCTGTCCAATTGTGTGAATCATGAGGCCAGTCTGAGTTGATGAAAGTTTAACCAAACCGTGCCAAGTTGCACAACCAAATTGTTCATGTGCTAAGTGTGCCAACATGAGAAAAAGTGTGTTGAATCATGCATGTTATCACACCGCCGGTCATCTATTTAAATAATATTTCATGACGAATGTTTATTTGTTGTCTTATGATATTTATTAGTGATAAATTATAATTTATATCAAATTATTTGTTGCTGATTGACCAATTTTTGTAGTACTATAAAAATTTTCAATAGTTGATGGGGATAGCTTCCGACCTAATAAAGTTATGCTATGCTTAAAAAAGGCTAGAGTTTGAGTGGGGATTTGGCCTTCTAGAAGACAACCCCACAACTTCTTCTAGGAGCCATTAGTTCACCCCAAAGCCTGCAGAAAAGGACATCAAAAAGAAAGAGATGCGAAGCATAAGCCGGAATTAATGGAAAGGAATAAGAAGGAATTGGTAGTTGCAATGGATGATGCCATGGGGCTACCAACCACCAACTACTACCGCTAGCTAATGGATCCTTTCCCTAGCTTTTGTTTCCAATTCCAACAACAGACACCTAAGTTGGTAGAGAAGGGATTGTGGTGGACCCACACCCTTGCATCAGTGGTAGGCATGAAGGAAGGAGGAATACTTGGGTGGAATTATTTTGTTGTTATATATTTTTGGATGATGGTGGATGTTGTAGGATTGATATGTGATGCATCTCTACCCACAAGTTTGATGGTCAAGTGGGATAAGCTCTTTTGACATTCCAAATTTCCTATCAATCGTGGGGGTGTTGCACTTTCGGTGCTTTTGCAACAAGATATTCTCCATTTGCCGAGAATTTTAGAGGCCATGATGTTTATAAATTGTGGGTACCGTTCTATATATACCATCTACTCCTATTGGTGTTATTCATCTATATCTTTGAACATATACAACATGAACAGTTTCAATGTGTAAAATTACTTCAAATTATTTATTAATGTGGATTGTTAATTGAATTGATAAGAGTTGGGATCCTCTTCGGTTCCCTCCAGAACTGGGGAGGGCCAGTTTAACAATTATGATCTTTCATGTACAAAGCAAAGGCCATAATTATGTGGACCCTAAACCATGCATTTTCCCATGTTAGACGTTAGGCTTATGCAATCATGGCCATCGCATCATACTGGAGAGGATCTAATCTTGATTGATAAAGGTCTTCTTGTGTACCCGCACCCAAGAGGGGAAAAAAAAAAAAAAGCTTTGTCAGTTTATGCGGTTAGTTTGCTTTATTTCTTTCTCTGTTAAGCCTTATGGAGAGACACATATACATATAGTACATGTATAATAAATAAATAATAAATATATATACTATTGTTATCCCCTAGAAAATTATATACAATATTGTTAAAAAGGAGAAAAATCCGCATTTGGTGTGACTCTTTAAATAAGTATACTGATCATCATCAGAAAATATGGAAAGTAATGCAGGTATTTGTTTTTGAGAATACAATGATGCAGGTATTATTGGTGTAACTTTAAACCCCAAAGACCAAATGGTACCTGACAGTGGAAATGAACCAATTTTTTATGTATAATATTTATTGCCTATGGTGCAATGATCTGTGATGATAAAATTCATCATAATTAGTCTGTGTGGTGATTGCACTAGCAAACAACTAGATCTGGCTTGATGCATATGATACTGAAATATTTTGCATACTCCCACGATAATTGATCATTTTTTTATATTTCTGTAGTTATGGAAAAGTTTTTATGTTGTTAATTTACAATTACACCTGATAGTTAATCTCAAATTGAATCCAAGACACAAGTTAGCAAATAAAATAAAATAAAATACAAGACAAATTAATAACTGATTCCAATAGGATCAGACCCAATAATTCACATCATTCAGTGTCTCCAACGCTCACTAATTACATGACAATCATCCAGTGACGATATCTAGAATGTAATGCAATATACGAACTTAAAATGAGTTATTTTATTCTCTCATGTTTCCTCGCAGCAATGATTTTAGGATCCTTTAATTCTTTCATTCCGCTCATGTCTTGCAAGAGCAAATGTAGAATTTTATTGTTTCCAACACCTCATGATTACTTGGAGCTTAGTATCACTGCCAGCTAGAAGATGCAAAAGTTGCCTATGTTTTAGAACTTAATACCGTCACATATGTAGGACATTGCACTCCAGAATTATACTATCTGGAAGTACTGTTTTCATGGCTCACCCATATGGCCATTTTTTTTTGTGAGCATCCAATGATAGCCTTAACAAGTCATAAAATTAGTAGCATCCAATGGACTTATGATTCTCATCCTAATTCGTTCAGTTTCCAGCTATCACTATAGAGCCCTGGCATTTCAGCCTAACTCTTCTAAGAGATTTCAAGAGACAGGAGTGATATCAATTCATTCTAAAATATAACATCAGAACTCCTGGTTATTCTCTTGATCATTTGCTCATCACCATAACTCTACTTCTCTCTTGATATTTAAAAGAAGAGAAGGATAAATATTCATGCCCTACAATCCATATTATATACAGTACTGCAGTAATATTTTCCTTCAGAAAGGGTAAATTATAACAATCTATATTATATATTTGCATAACTATATTAAATCTTATCCCAATTATTTGAGACCGATTTTATCACAACCTATTGCAGACTTTTTTCCTTAATATATTGGTAAAAGGGTTTTGCTACGATAAGGAACCTAAGCAACAAGCTTGGGTGCGGAGCCTCATGCTAAAAGCCCTTTACTGGGTGACCCCAACCGGACTTGTGAGGCCGTGACATCCATGATTGAACTATTATTAGCCTACCAACCGCCGCACTCCACCACACATGACAAACTCCGACCACCCCCCTACCAACCCTTTTCCCCACATCCTTCTCTCTTTATTTATTGGTGATCCATTCACCTACGCAAAGACACTCCACATGTTCTCCACACAGTCTCTTACTTGAGATCATCAGGTGCATGCCTCCAACACCAGAAGAACCCAACACCCATAAAAACCACCAGCCACCCTTGGTTCATCACAAACCTTATCATGTATATATTTAGCCTCACTTTTTGTGCACCCAAACCACTAAAGACCATAAACAATAATAATGTATCATATCAACAAAGAATACTCCTTAGTCTAGAGCATTTCAAAGCCGAAGCAGGCTAATATGATCCAGAAAGAAGAGTGCAATACAAGCCTAACTAGAGTAATTTATGCGCTGCCCTTCTTCCAGTGGTCTAATGTATCTATAGACATGTGAGTTTGGAATGGTTTGGCAGCTACAAGCTTCGCTGCTTTGAATCCGAGATGGCAACATAAGCAAATGGGTTGAGTGTAGCTACTTCTGGACGTTGCTGCTGCTGCTGCTGTTGTTGCCAAGCCCTCTGAAGGTGGGGACCCTTTGGGAGAGTGGCAAGGGAGGCTGATGGAGAGGTCTAAATTGAGGTCCGGGAAGCGGTCCTCGTCGAGGTTGGTGCTGCAGCTTTGGCCCTCGTCGGCGGAGTTGACAGGCTTGGCGACGGCGGTGGGTGCCTCCGTTGCTGGGGGTGGCGAAGGCGGCGCCGCCTTGGAGCGGCCGGTGAGTCTGGGGGTCCAGGCCTTGGGACAGGAGCTTCCGCTTGATGTGGGTGTTCCAGTAGTTCTTGATCTCGTTGTCGGTCCTTCCCGGTAGCCTCCCGGCTATCAGAGACCATCTGTCGCAATTAGCCATCACATCATAAAAAATTGTTTCTAGAATTGTTTTGAAATTAAAAATATCATTAAATATTTTCTTATAACTTCCATTCGAGTCTTTAATGATAAGGTATTGTATATAGACTCGGAATAATTTCTAAACGTTGGTAAAATTATTTAAACAAAGAGAAACTGTGAACTGTATGGACTGAGAGAAGATGGTGCATACTTGTTACCAAGCAAAGCATGGAGTTTGATGATGAGCTCGTCTTCCTCCTCGGTGAAATTACCACGCTTGAGATCGGGCCGGAGGTAGTTTATCCACCGGAGACGGCAGCTCTTGCCGCATCGAAGCAAACCTATAATTACAAAAACAATTCAAAAGCATATTTTTCATTAATAAGATTTGTTTGACAGACCTTTAAATGGGTCTCTCTTTTATTTTTGTAGTTAGAAATATGATGAGAGGAGGGTAAAGAAGGGACCTGCAGCCTTGGGGAGGGATCTCCAGCAGCCTTCTCCATGGGCTTTGATGTAGGCGATGAGCCGTTGGTCCTCCTCCTTTGTCCAAGCTCCTTTGTTGGTGTGAGCCTTCTCACAACATGGAGACCTTCCCATAGTGTAATAGTGCAGCGCTAATAACTATAGTAGAGGTTTTTTGTGGTTGTGTGAGAAGAGAGAGGAGAGATCCAAGCGAGAGGTCGAAGCTAAAAGAAGGGAGGAGAGAGGGGAAGAGTGGAAGAAGGAAAGCTAGAGGGGGATGGATTTATGTGAGAGGAGGGGAAGTTATGGGGAGCGCCCATTGACTCGATCCCCTTGGTTCATTTGACCGAGTTGGTGCGGAGGGCGCCAGTGGTTACAGGACTTTGGGGCTGGATTTGGTTAGTAGGTCTACTTTTACGTGAGTATTTCCTGTTCCATTTTATTAATTTCTTAATTCACTTATTAGTTTATAACTTTATTTATTAGCTCCTATATTAGTTGGTAATACACTCTCTCTCTATATATCTCTTTCTATCTCTATCTATGACTCACTCCCACCGCTTCTTTCTTTGCACCTCGCACTCACTCCACCTTTTAAGGATTCTAGAATGCCTAGCCAGTGTGGGGGCGTGGGTGTGGTAGTAGGAGAAAGGAGGAGAGAATCTACCCTTGTTTGGTGACCAACCCTTCTCTCCCATCAGCCCTTCTTATGATGGACCAAGGTGGCCTTTATGTACTAATGACTTCTTTATTCCTTGTTGACGCATGGAATTCTCTTAACCAAGGTGGCAATCCAATATTATTGATCTGGGGTATGAATTATTGTCTTAGTATATTGTTTCGATTCTAAGTGGGAGTCCCAAGCATATGATGGATTGTTAGCCTTTGCGAATCTTGTTTGGCTTTCCTCATTAACATGCTTTCCATGCGGATGATTTTATGGAAATGACGGTTTTTTTTTTTTTTGGTTGATAGTTGTGAATTATTTAATTTGACTGACATGACTAAAGGCCAAAAATGAATGTTACGTTGTTTTTGTTATTGCTGCTGTCAGGTGATATAATTGTGATAAAAGATGTGGATATTAGTCTTGGATGTCTACAAGGATTAAAGTTTAACGACAGCAAAAGCCATGTTAGGTCAAATCAATGTCCATACATCACCTGTACTAAGCAAGTTGCAAAATTTACCCAGTTGGTTAGTGTAGAGATATGGCCGTATACTATTGGTTTATTAATAAATATTTAATTCAAAATTTTTAGATTTTAGAATCTTTTAAATATGATAAACTTATTTAAATATAAAACATTATCTAAAATTTTCAAATAATTTGATTTTCTAAATAAATAAAATTTAGTATTTTATCTTTATTTTTCTCTTTTCTCTTAAAATTTTATAGAATTCTGCGAACACATTTCTAATTGTTTCTCATGAGGAGTCGTTTTCTCTTCTCACAAAATAATCCGAATGGATGCACCGCATCTTTGGGAGACTTCTAAAGAAAAGATGCATCAGATCTAATGGTAATTTTAATGGATTGAATGGATGGATTATATGAAGGAATGTATTCAAAGAAAGGGTGTCTAAGCATCTAATTGTATTCATTCTTTCACATTTATAAATGAAAAATAATCATACTTTCCATCTATCGGAACAATATTTTTTTTATTTGAGAGAGAATTGATAGTACTAATTGAGTGAACTCAAGTGCATCCATTAAATACTTGAGAAGATAATTGGTCCATATCAAAGAGAATTGAGAGAAATTATTTAATCAAGGTTGTTAATTTTAATGCATCTGAATTTGGCTAGTTCAAATTTGACCCTAATTTTCTTCAATATTAAAATGCATTTTAAGGAAACATAAAATGATTTCTTGCATCTTGAAAGTAGACCATCATCAATTGTTCACACTTGAGTCGGGCGAATTTTATTCTAAAGGAAGCACCTTTCAAAATATGCTTCAAACTGGATAACATCAAACTTTAATTTATTTATTTATTATATGCAGAAAGCTATTTATGAAATATTAAAGACAAAATTATAACATTAAACAAGAAAGATTTCCTATATATAATATTAAATTAGTATAAATTATAGGAAAGGGATGCATGAGGAATTGTCATAGATCAGCAATCATGGTTGATTTGCATTGACAATTGGTAGGCATGATTGGCTAGATGGTTGGCCATTATGGGCTAGTTGATTCAAATGAATTACATGTGTCTTTTTTGATCAATAAAATATGATTAAATTATGACACATATTAGAGTCTCCACTATAACTGCTTTCCCTATATTTGAGTGGTCACAACTAGGACTCCAAACATTTAGATACAACACAATATGTAAGCTCATGTTTTGATCAGCAGAAACCTTTATGATTAAATGACAGCCAGAATCTTTATGCTTCTCTTTCTAACTCATCAGGGTTGATTTACTAAGCTTCTTATTTCGTCCAACTAGAACAAAGTTTCTTGCTCAGGGTGTAAAAGATTAAGGTAATTGCCAACTATCTCAAATATATGTTGAACATTTGAATAACCCTCGAGGACTTTTCACATATTCATGACAAAAACTAAAGGTGAGAATGATTGATGGGAGTCAATACTAAAGCTACTTATCCCATGAAATAAATATCTAAGGTGTAACTTTGGCGCCAAGGTCAAGTTATTTATGATGCTGGGACACCTGCCAGTCCCTGCTACATATGGACCACACCCTCCAACTCCAACCCCTTAAAAAGGAAGAGGTAAAAGGAGCAAGGAGGAAAGAACAATCAGTTGTGGAGTAATGAGATCCTGAGCTACTTCACAAGCCAACTCCAGCAAGCAGGAGTGTGTACTTGATTCAATAAATGCTCATCTATATCTTGGTGCCCTCTTGACCAGGTCAAGTAGGTGGCCCGTGATCAACCCTCGTAGGAGCAAGGAGAGATGGTACGACTGGGGAAGAACCATGGACCCATATGTATGGGTGTGGCTGTGGACCAGGGAAGGCCAGGGCCTCAATGCCCTACAAGGTGGAAGGAAGTTGCAGCTTTATTCCCGGGTCAAGTGGGGCATTCATTGCGTTCGTGGGTTTAAAGGAGGGGAGAGCACCGAATGTCTCTTGACTTCCTTCTATCTGAGCTCACTCCTGCCACCTTTTTAACTCTTCTTTCACCACCCTTTTCTCTGCTTGTTGGTGGGATGTGGGACTGCCATGAAACAAACAGAGATGGCAAAGGCTACCTACCCACCATCCCCTCATGGCCTCAGCTCAACGTACGATGTCTGTCTTTGTTGCAATAAAGCTTGGGCTCGTGGGGGGGGGGGGGGGAGGGGCTTCTAGGAGGGAGGGGAGGTTGATGATGGGCTTTTGGTGTTACCTAATCATCTTGGTTGGATAGTTATGACTGGCCAGTGGCTAAGTTGGTGGGTATTTATTGCATTTTGCTTGAACTCAAATATGCGAGAAGATATTCGTTGCAACGGTGATATCATGTTAAAATTATCATAATCTAATCAAAAGCCAAAAATTGATAGCTAATGTGGAGCATTATTCATGAGAATCGATAAAATATACGGTACTCGATGAAATGCAGGTGCTATCATTGGGTTGTGACAACTTTGATGTGATATCACCATTGCAATGAATATTTCTCCAAATATGCCTTTGGACTTTGATATGGATGCCAGGCACCACCTCATTTAGCTCTTCATGAGTTTATTATTGAGATCGACAGGTAGTTAAACATCCCAAAATTATAAAGAAATAAAGAAAAAAGATCAGGATAATGTGCACATAGGCAGACTGAATTGAGGCTCCTGTATAAAGAAGATTAACGTTGTTTGAAAATAAGGTACATTGAAGAGAAGACATCTCTACTGACCCTTTCAAGATTCTTTCATTCTTTCTTCTCTTTCCC
>KE504999.1:244925-262157 GCA_000441515.1 Elaeis oleifera | reverse complement strand
GAGATGGGATTCGTTTGGTTATTTGTTTCCTTCTACTCCGTATACATTATATATATGAGGATTTCATTGCATGAAGAAGGAAAAGAGTAGAAAAGTGCAAATTGTTTTGATTAAAAAAAAAAACTTTTAATAACTTTTCATGAATTAAAAATAGAATGAAAAAATAACATAACTTCTGAATTCTTAGAAATAAGGTCTAGCACTTAGAATCATCACTTATGGTCCTCCTTTTGTTGATCTGACCTTGCCAACTGGGTTATGACCTAGAAACCTTGTAACATAAGTTTCATCATTTCTCTTATTTAGTTTTTTTTTTTAATAATTATTTTGATTAGAAAGAATAGACTGTCATATGGAATGCAAACTAGTCCTAAATAGATGAACATAATTTCTTGTTCAATCTCACAAGTAGGCTGCATATGTTGGTAAGCTAAACAGTGACTGGATTAGTTGTTTGTTGATATGGCACAGTTCTGATATGCGTAGAAAAGCAATATCCAAGTTCCATAATCTTACCTATGATATCCTACTAAGAGATATGTTCATATATCATATGATTGCAATGTATGGTACATTGGAGAGTGGTCGGCAACTTAAGGTTCACTTAAACCATATTCATTCCATGAAGCTTATGATTTTTGTAAATGTTCAGTCGCACTCAACCAAAGGCAGATGAAACAACCTATAAACTAACAACGTTTCTTGATAAGAAAATAAAATTTTTGCTATAGCAAATGGTACAAACAGAGATCATCTGCCAAGTCCCACCGAAATTAATAGAAAAAGGTTCCTCTATGATTGGCAAAGACAATTGGATGCTAATGTTTATAGGCTACCAAATACAAAGTTATATTACTATGATTTAGGTTTGTTGTTTATGGTTATGCTAATAGCCATGTGAGTTCTAGAAGGGCTTCCACCAACTCTCTTTTTTAAATTTTTTTTTTTATAAATAACGAGTATTGGCATGGGCGAAGCAAAGGACATCCAATTTGGCAAACCAACCAAAAGAGCTCTCCATTGAAACTGTAATAGCTCACCAACCAATCCATTGATATGGTTTCATTAGTATATGAGAACCACCAACGACCTTGTCTATAGTTTATTGTTTATTTCTCAAAAAAAGCGGAACACAGGTACTGCCAATCGTCATTGCCGGAATCTAGACAAAATTCCAGCAGTCGGGGCGTCATATTGGGCTGAAAGATATTCACCAACTAACCATTCCTAAAAATGGAAAAGATGGATATGTATACATATATAAAATATGGATATATTTATTTTTAAATATCACTATTTACATGTATATAATCCTCAAATCATTCTGTTTTGGCATGATGCCCGTTCCATTGGCGGTTTAGCTAATTGTATTAATAAATAACATTTAAATATGCAATGTCTTGATTGGTTTTTGCATTAATATCCTTAAAAGATTTATATAAAGATATAGATCTTTTCAATAGAAATTGAATATTGAATTTGTTAATGGTAGTAATATAAAAGTATAATAATGTCAATTGATACTCAAAATAGTTATTTATTGACGTTATCAGCCAAAAATCCAATGAGAGAGGCATCCATGCAAAAAAAAGGAAGAGGATGACTTGCTAAGAGACAGATTTTTTGGATAAATATTCAATAACCTATAAATTAGCAAAGGTATATATGCAAAAAAAAACAAAAATACAAAAAGATAGTTTTTGTGGTCTTCTAGATAATTGAAGAGGTAGTCGAAGGAAATAAAGATTTTCATGCGGACTAGTTTGATGTAGTAATTCTACTTTGCACTTGTATTCAACCTAGGAGGCATTAAATGGTCGGTACATGTTTCTTGTTTTCGCCTACATACAAATGATGCAACTAACTATTATGGCATAATGGCCGGATATTTCGGCTTCTTATTATGATCTTCTACTAGTCCATCACAATTTAAGTGATTGATTGTTATTTATATGCACCAGCATTATAAGACTATCATGAAGAAAAATAGCAAAAGATAAATTACATATATTTTTCCAAAAGAATTTAGCTTTTTTTTTTCCAGACGGTGGAGGTATAAGGTTTAAGCACTTCTACTATTGAACCTAACTTCAATATAAGATAAGGGCTTCAAGTTCCTTGAATAACTTCACAATAATTGGCCGCATTCATAAGAGCTTCCTTTCCTCCACAGCGTTCAACGGAAAGGCTTTTTCTTTCTTGAAGCACTTCGAAAACTTTGCTTAGTGGTGCACCATATAATCAATAACTCTGACCTACCTGACTTCATTAATAAGCTATTGTGTCTCCTTCCAATCATTGAGTTGTAGATCATTGCAAGAACCTCAAGCATAGCACTATCATTTTACTTCACAGGGTCAATGTGAACAAGTTACCATTCGGTGAAATAAGAACAGCTAGACTGACAACTCAGCAAATTTTAGTAGACGGGCCAACATCTCATCTAAGCACAAGGGTTGCAACCATATATACGCGAGCAGAACCAGTCCCTGCTAGATACAACTTGCCAGGGATTATCTGCTATTTATCCTCTCAAACTGGAATCACATTCAACTAACTCCAACCAAAATTCAATAATAGCAAAAATAAAAACACAATACTGCAAACTAACTTGATTATTGCATTTGTTCTGGCCAACATAATATAGTGCCACATGACACCAGTTATAGACATCAACTAAAACTGTGCCAATGTTTGGCAACATGACCGGTGTCTTTCTTACAATAATCAGAGACTGTAATCCAAGACTTAGTCTTCATCCTCCGTCTCCTCATCATCACCATTCGTACCTCGATACCTCCACCCATCCTCTTCAACATTGTCTCGATCTTCCTCCGTTTCCTCACTATCCTCCTCATAGACCTCTTTGCTGGACCACTGCTTCTTGACAGAGCTAACATTTACAGAAGCCAAATTTGAGCCCTTCCGATTCACCATCTTTGCAGGCGGCGTCTTCTGTACCAGATTGGTCTTGCTGCTTCTTTTATTGTTCTTGCCAACACTACCCCCCTTTACAATATAAGCATCATGATCACTGGCTTCATCCATCACATGGTCAGCAGCAGGCGCATGCTTGCCATTTTCTTCTGCATTGTGGCCAGGATGTTCCCTTCTTAAATGGAGGTTCAGTTTGTACTCGTGAATGTATGCTTTCCCACAGCCTTCATATGGACAGGCATAAGGGCGCTCGGAGGAAGCAGAACCATAAGCTGCTGTAGCAGTCTTTGGGGTACTATGGAGCTTCTCTGCTGGTGGTGCATGCTTCATTCCATCTATCACCGAGTTCTGTAAAGGAAATTGGACATACAAGTCAATACCAAGATGTGCTATATGTAGGATAACAAATAAACAGATAAATGTATATAGCAAGCTGTGCCAGCAGTTTTCCTCTTAGCTGAGGTTTGACTTATCATTGAACGAAAAGAAATGTTAGTTAGTAAATTCATGAATTTACACTGCGGTTGGGATAACATGGCACGCCCAATATGTTACCATGCCAGTGCCTTCCTCGGAAGTGCGACTCAGACTGGCCATGGCACAGTACATACCATACCAGTGCCAGGCTGGCATGTGATATCTTATCCTCGACTGACTTAGAAATGTTACCCATCTGATGTGTCACATACATCATTGGTCCAACAAAGCAGCATGCGATACTTCATTCTCAAGTGACAGAAATGTTACTCATGTGTCACACATATCATTATTCCCACAAAAGCTGCTGGAAAACACGACATCAATGAGTATTGTATCTGTGTTACACTTGAACTGCACTCGAACATAATGCTCTCTCTTGTTTTCAATTGCTTTGTGGAATAGAAATCTTCTTTTTATCCTTGAGTCAAAGAACTCAAGATGTGTCCGCTGTACAATCAGCTCCAGATATGAAGATTAACTTTTAGAAAACAATTCAGATTTGTGAACCAATGCACATCACGTATATTGATCATGTTTAGTTATTGATCAAGTTTTACTAAAGATCTCTCTCCTAATATCACAATGCATACTATAGGCAGCCTGTTTATCAAAAATGTGATGTTAAATTCATAATATTTTGACAAGAACGTCATCTTGATGAGAGAACATTGATATCAGTATAATTTGATAGGATCATGATGCATTTTTCAGAAGAACTTTTACTAAAGGGGTGTATGGTTGGGGGAGTGGGGTCTGAAATTGGAATAGGAATGGATGACTCCCATTCCAACCATTTGGTTGGAAGGAGTCCCATTCCGATTCCGATTTCAGAATGGAATGGGAATGGCTCAATCGATATAGAACTCAATCCCTACTCTCCTCTGTGGATTCAAATTTTCATTCCAATTTCGATTCCGGTCACAACCAAATGCTTTGGAGGATTTGGCCATTTCGATTCCGATTCCAAGACATTCCGATTCCCATTCCCTTTCTGATTCCGGTTGTGAACCAAACACCCCCTAAGAGTCTAGCACAATATCATGAGAAAATTTTAATGCTGTTAATGCTTTACATTGATACTAAGTGGCTATGCATGGCAACCTTTATGCATGCATCCTTGGAAAACTGAAAGCCAAAAAAGAATTGTGGATCCAATAAAGATATCAAGAGAGTATTAAGGCACAATGTAAGAGGTGATTGTTCTTTGATAGGGTAGATTGATCTTGAGGCAAATTTAGTTGACATTGTAAAGAGTTGGTCTCTGTTTGAACCATATCCTTCCATTGAAGTTTCATCATCCAACAGAACTCTGTAAGTACAGTTTAACTACAATACAATATGTAATGTTTGCAAGGACCTCTGCAGTTTCCATGTGATTATGATGCATGAAGAACAAGTTGAAGAACCTATGATTAAAGATCTGCAGCACAGGGAGTCTATGGTCAAAAAATCATCCTCCAGCATGATAAGGGAAGGCCAAGCAGCTGAAAATCCAGAATACGAGCAACAAAGTTCATATTCCATAATTATAGAACAATCATGTGAGCGTTCAGTGTCCGATCATTTAAGAGAGGATCCACCAGCATTCGATAATAAAGATCTGGTATTTTGAAGATCCACCCTCTGTTGATTTACCAGAACCATCACTGTACATCATGTGACGGATGATCGAATACTGTGCAATTGTTAATTGCCATGAACCAGAGCCAATCATCCAATAATCTTGATTGCAAAGAAGCCATATGCTGGTTCGCATCATCAAGTTTTGGAGATCCAGCAACGAAGATTGTGCAAGTTATGCCATTAAGAAGATATTGGGGACAAGATGTACACAACGGAAGCAAATGATGCATCTAAGGTTTGTGGGTTATCAAAATCGAGAATAGATCTACTTAGTTTTCATTTTTTTCTATTTTTTGCTGTCATCTCTGTTTTTTTAAATATTAGTGGGTACATGTTTATTTATAGCTGAGATCTTTGGTTTAAAGCAAAGATTCAAGTCCCAGCAGGATGTCCCGCAGGACGACGGCAAGATGTACCATCCCATATGTCGGGACAGGACATTCCGCCAACATCCCAGTGTCCCAATCGGAACGCCTTGGGATATCTTCTGTCCCAAGTGTCGGGAAGGGCGGGACGACAGCATGTAGGAAAATCGAGATAGCCCTATCCCATGGGATTTAAAATCTTGATCTGAAGCCTTAATATGTAATTAAGGAAGTTATGTTACTGTAGCAACTAGCAATGCTGTTCATAGTTCTATTCATGCTACACTACCCATATACAGTAATTGAGGGCTTCTAGGGGTAGTTTGGGCATTTAGGGCCATATTAGGGTTTTGCTATTGTTATAAATAGGAGAAAATTGGAGTGAGAATGGCAGCTGGCAATTTTCATTTCCACCTCCCCCCCCCCCCCAAAAAAAAACCCACCAAAAAAACAAAAGACCCCTTCTATCCACTTTATTCTTTCTCTTAAGCCATTATATTCTTCCCTTCCGCATGCTGATTCAGATCTAATCAGATCTTAGTTGACTCTGTTATTTAATCAGCGTGTAGCCTTCAATGGTTTACAAGGCTACATCAGAAGGAGACAAGTTGAACTTAGACTAAACCCATCAAGGGACCTTGGCCACAATGGCTTGGAAAGTTATCTGGTAGCCTTCCATAATTTTGAAATATTAATCCTGGCATTCTAGGATTTGTCACTCCAAGGAGGCTGTGGTCCACACCATTCTGCAAGGCACCTCAACATAGTAACACCGCACATTTGTCATCTGGAGGTGAAGGATCCAGGGAATATCAAGGGTCGAATGGCATCTAGCACTGCCTAGGCATGAACATGTTAATATATTCTGATATAAGCAAACTTTAGTATCGATAAAGAGATTTATTATGGCGACATTGTTCACTTCTTTTTCATTTTCGGTGTACACAATCAATGATATGCAACACATTGATTAGAAGAAAGAATTGAAACAGAAAATTAGGCCAATCTTACATGTCTAAGGACAATGTTATTTTAGTCTGAAGAACCTGAAAACTGATGCTTGAAGAAGTTAGAAGTAAGGAGGCTTTAGTGGCATACAAGTATTTCTGCAGAACATTGAATGACCAAAACAACGAGTGATGTAGCATAAGGCTAAAAATAACTAACCCAGAGCTCTGGGTGAATAGGCAATCTTACCTTTCATGGTGTGCCTTGATATGACTTTTAATTGCATTCATGTGTGTATTTTTCCCGCATTCTGGATAAGGACAAATGTGATAGTTCTCCAGTGAATGTGTTTCATATGTGCCTTTAAATTAAAATCCAATGAGAAAGCCTGCAATTCACAGCCTTACAAGTCAAAACAATCATTGCAGCGTAGAACAAAAACTCATGGCAATAATCAATATTTAAACTGAATCAATCTCAGGCAAAATGAAGGCAAAGGTATATTGGAAAATTTGCAAATGAATAAAATGCAAGAAGAATGTTCGGCGCCTAAACTATGAGAAAATTCCCAAATGGGGTGATTTGAGTAAGAATTCCAGCAAATTTTACACCTATTCATAAATTGAACAATAGACCGAACATGTTAGCATAAAAGCAGTCATCAGACTAGCCTTATATGGTTTCTCAATTAATGGGGGTGACAATAACTGAAAATAAAAGAATTACCAGGGATGAGGAAGAAATGGAGGTAAAACTTATATTATTGCAGTTATGAAATGCATCACTAAAATAATTCCAATCCCCATAAAACTTTCCTGAAGACAAACTTCTTGCTGAATTTGAAAAATATATGCGTATCATTTTTGAGAAACATGGTGGGGATTCCACCCCTAGGATTCAAACCCTAGATCTCTCTGGCAGAGAGGGATGGCAACCAGCTAAGGCTGGTCAGCAAGAAAATATATATGTTTAAGCATTAAATTTACAGAATAACATCATGACTCTTTATGTAAGGACGAATTTAGATGTAACATGTGACAAAAATGAGCATATATGAGAAATGATGTCCAAAACAATACATTTCCAAAACTCCCTTGTAATCTTTCTGCTATTAAATTTAGATCAACAAGATGACAAATTGATGCCAACTCTAGTAACATCTATAAATGAATGAATGATGCAGGCACTCTCCCCTTTGTCATTACCTCAACCAATTATATCAACCTCACCATCTCATTTTTGAAGTACCTGCTGCTCATGGTTTTTAGAAGGAAAAACAAAAAAGCCTAGACAGTGAATCCATGGCATGATTATGAAAGCCACTTACAGGAGTGGACCAAAATTTCTTAAAACGCTAATATCATAGAGCAACTTTAGCATTTGCATGACAGGAGATGATAAACAAAGTTAAGAATGTCCTAAAGTTTTTGTAAGTTCAAAATGGAGTGCAAAATGCTATTATTTTGAAAGCTTCAATAATAGTTTCATTGGCTTCTCGTTAGTCCTTTTTTAGCCACATCTCTCCTTCCATATAATACATACTGCCCCCAAGGAATCACATTATAAGCTTTCTTTCTTATAAGTAATTCCCCATTGAGAAAACCAAAATAAAATACATTCAGAAGATTTTTACAGACTTATGAGTATATGTAGTTGCAATAAGTTTCACAAACAATTACTTTATCCGATATGATTTAGGAGATTGTATGTGAATTTTTTCCCCCTTTTCTGATACATCACAGATTGCATACTACAAGCTTCAAGCACAGCAATCCCGTTACAGGACAATCTTTGAAATTCAAATGTTCTCTTTTAAGACATTTTTAAAGTTTCAAATTTAGATATCTTATCTTCAAATAAAAATAATTTTCTAATCCCATATTGTTTTTATTAGAACTTATGCAAAATATGAATTAAAAGGTCTCAATCTGAGATTGACTTGGAACATCTTCATAAAACAAATTTTAAAAAGCTTTTCTCCTCTTATTTTGATATCATTCTAAATTAAATGGAAAGGGAAGACTTTAATTTGTCCTCATCTGGCTTGTAGTCAATCATTTCTTGACAGCATGACAAAAAGTTCCAAATTGCTCTACATTCCTTCTCTTTCTCATCCTCTCTTTGTTATCTAATTTTGATATATTTTTTATTGTTCTAAAACACTAATTGGACACCAAACCATTATAAAGATGGTTAAATATTTAAAAATCAAACACCAACATATAGAATAATCATCCCATTATCCAAAATAAGAAGTACCCAAGGAACAAGAATGGAAAAAATAATTAGTATGGCTTTCACCACAACAAAAGAATATGAGAAGTGTATGGAAAAGTGGACAAGATAATTACCTTACCACAACCTTCATGAGGACATATAAAATCCCTTTCTCCTGTATGAGTAAGAAAATGTCTTTTCAACTTGGAACTATCTAAGAATTTCTGCAAAGCACAGGCAAGAATCTTAGAAGTAGCTTGAGAATCGACTTGATTGATCACAGGATACTTCACACTAACTCTTGCATGATAAATATTAGTATTGATAGGCAAAAATGGGAAACTACAATAGCAAGATATAAGATGCAGTGATTGGTCAATATCAAAGTAGAAATGCAAGAAAGTTCATCAAAAAAAAAAAAGCTTCCTACAATCTGGAAGTTAAGGATAATGTTTACACCCTAGCAATCAATTAGGCCACCATCACAATGAAAAGGAACATAATCAAACAATATGTGGATGAAACAAGATCATCTAACCAAGAACAGGCCCTTTAAATTGAAAAGGGGCAGAGCAGGCATATATCTTATTGAAAATTTGACACATGTGGATCAAGCACATTTGATCGTCTTAGGTTGCAGACATTAAAGTAATTCATACAATATATGAACCAAAAGAAAACAGAGAACAAATAGGGGGAAACATAAATATCCATGTATGTTATTTATAAAAAACAATTCAGCACACATATTAAATTTTATATGTTAAGGATGAAAGTTGAATCTGCAGTTAGTTGAACTCTTTTACTCATTTGATATGGGGAATGGTGTTGAGTCATGCAAACTTCCTTATATTTCAAAACATTGAACAATAATGATGTGCATTACCTTTCCACAGCCTTCAAAATGGCAAACATATTGCCTCTCTCCATGAATGTGAGCATGTTCCTTAAAGCCCCTACATCAATGAAAGTTTTTCCACAGCCTTCATAGCTGCAGAGGAAAGAACTTCAGTCGTTGGTTCAGCTTTTGGCTCTTCTGCTTGTGGTTCCTTAGATTTCTCTCTTAGAGTCTTTAGCATATCCTCTAGAACATGCATGAGAAAGGGACTAATTAGATATCAATCAGGCAAGACAAGCTAATGCAGATGCTTAGACATGTCGACTGTTGTTCCTTTCTTCGATTACATATCAATAATTAAGGAAATAACAAACCTGGATACATGAAGAGGGAAGTTAAGTGCTAAATTTGTGGAAGACATCAATAAATATCTAGAAAACATGCCATTATTTGGTTGTCCTCATATAGCTTTTTTTTTGGTACAAGTCCTCATATAGCTTTTCCATCATTTGAAAACTTGCATAAAGATGTAAAATATATAATGACAAGCAAGAAATAGTATACAGACACAAAGAAATCACTGCTAAAGCAATCAGCAGAACGATCTCCTAAGCCAGGAAACTGAGAAATCCTTTTGGTTTGCAGATTTACCAATGCTTCTATAAAAACTCCAAGCCAAGAACCATTCAGTAAACTAGCAGCGACAAGATAAAAGATGCTCAATTCTCATGTTCTTCAACTAATGATTATTCTTATACCCAAACTGTTCTCTCAATCATCAACTTAGAATATTGGTTTTGAATGTTTGCAGCGTTATATTAACTATCTCAAATAACCCTAGAAAACTGGCTATTTTGATTAACATACCCAACCACCCAGAACAAGTTCCATCACATTGTGAATTGCACATAAAAAGAGAAGAAAGAGCAATCTTTCAGATCCCATTAGTTCAAAGCGAATCAATTGAACTTTCATCAATCAAAAACAGAACCCTAATCCCCATAATTGCAGGGCTAAAGATACCTGTAACCCACTTCAAAAGATAGCACTTCCCTCCAGTCGCCGCCACTTCCTGTGGAACCCTAGATCAAAGAACCCCAAGGGAATCAATCAGGCTCATCAAAACATTTGCCGACAAATCTTTTTCTTTTTTTTTATACGCGATACAAGCTACATCCCCAAACTTCCCGCCAATCCTACACCACGGCAAGCGATCATCACAAGAAAACCCTAGCCCCTAACCAAAATTACAAGAAGCTAGAACGCACCATTCCCTGAACCACCGAACGGCGGGGTCCGATCTTTGGCGGGCGGGCGCCTCTCGAACATGGAGTGGTTCGTCTGCAGATCCATCTCTCTCCCCCTCCAACCCCGTCTGCTTCTCTTTTCTCCCCTCTCTGGCCGAGAAGATTAACGGCCGCAGCGTGACCGAAGGAGATCTAGGGTTAGGGTAAGGAAGAAGAAGGCGAAGAACGAGTTAGTATCGCGTGAGGAGGACGAGGAGGCCTAAAGGAGGAGCTTGGGTGGGGAGTCCACGTGACCGGTGGACTCGACTAATAAGAGGAGTAGGAGGAGGCGTAGGAAGCCCAGATAGAGAAGCAAAGGTCGCCATGAATTGATGCCACTGGCTGCTACCGTCCCTTCTTGCGTTGGACTCAACCTTTTCTTTGTTCTTACTAATAAAGTAATAATACTGCTGACAAACCCAGGTCGCGTCCTAGCTCCGATAAAAATAATGGAAATTTGACCTTGGAAGTATACCGGATATATAAATATGCAACACACATGCAGCGCAAACACGCGTGTGTGCGTATATATAGGTGGATTAGAATATTATTGACCATGCAGCACAAACACGTAGCAGTATCCAGGATTTTAGACGTGATCTACTGTTAAAAAAATTAAAAAAATATCTATCAGTCCAGGTTGATCTAGAATTTTTTTAAATTCTTGAATTTTTCAGTTGGAATAAAGCGTCTCTGAACTATCAAGTACTTATTTTAGATCCTTACCATCTACTGTTGCCATCTGCTGACGTTTAAGTCCATTTAAATGACAGAAATGTCCTTGATGATTTTGGAGAGAAAGATTAACTTTGCGGAGACTTATTTAGGGATGAATTTTTGATTTATTTATAAATGTCACTCCTCTAACTCCCTCAACTAGAATCCTTTCTTAATGACATATCTTCAATCCCACACCGCCGCCATCTCTTTTCAGTCCATCTCTAGTAGCAATCCAAAGTAATAATATCTCTTTTACACACCCCATTTTCTTCTCTCTTCCCCTTCTTATTTTCTTCTTTTCCTCTGATCTCTTCCTCGTTCTTAAGATTCTTTGGATCCGTGGCACGGTCTCAGTTGATCCATCTTTATCCCTACTTTATTGGTTCCAAAATACTACCACTCATTTTTAAACCAAAAAAAGAAAAAATGGTCTTCATTTTTTATTTATAGTATTATTAATTTATTATGTAAGTAAATAATTAAATATATTTTTAAATATTTATTTATTATATTATTTAATAGCTTGATATGTAGATGGATTGCTGATATCTATTTCATATTTCTTTATCAATATGTTATACTACACATTACTCAGAAAGCAAGTAATTGTAGATGGATTATCATATGGTGGTGGCAAAATACGGACAAGAAGGGAACATATTGAGAGTGAACCGAGAGAGCATATTGGATGAAATTGAAGATGGGATATGCAGTAGGTGGGGCGTAGATAAAATATTCTGATACTGAAATATCAACTTTCCATCCTAGAAAACTCTATATTTAAACTCAAGAATGATGAGGATGTTCAATGCATGCTTGATTTTCACATTGCACTGAAGTCTCTATCAATATAGATCAATGTAGAAACCAACCTTAATAATGGATCAGAATCTACTCGTCTAATTGATTCGAGATTAATTTTTTTTTAATTATTTTATTATTAATTGATTCATCCGAAGTTCATTGCCTACTGTAATTATTTTATATTTTTGACAGCATAATTGATCCACAAGATATCGAAAGTATGGCTCTCACGGTCACAGCTTCATCCCAAAGTTCTACATCTGCATCCGATCTTCGATTAGCTAGATCATGGGAGAATGCTATAACAGGCATTTATCAGATATTTAAAGATGCAATTCATTTTAAGGAGGCACTAAAAAATTATTCAATCACCCATAATAAAGATTATCAATTCATCAAAAATGATAAATTAAGAGTTACTTCAAATGCATCAATGAAAGTTGTCCATGGCGACTGCATGCATCAAGGGTTGGGCAGTAGGAGACTTTCAAAATCAAAACCTTCAGTAACATGCATACTTGCGGCAGTGGCATTGGGAGGGACAGACATCCAAAGACATCAAAAATATGGGTTGCTGATATAGTGCTTCAGAAAGTTAGAGACAGGCCATTGTATAGACTAATTAATATCAAGAAGGATATTTAAAAGATTTTGGCATTCATCTTCCTTACAAGCAAGCTTGGCTCGGGAAAGAGATTGCTAGAGTTGCATTATATGGTGAAGATTATGCATCATTTGATCTTTTGCGATGGTATGGTGAAGCAATAGCCGAGACTAACCCAGGAAGTTTTTTGTACTTGAGTATCCAGATGGATATTTTGAGAGGGTGTTTATATATTTTCATGCATGTTTAGTTGGATTCAAGAGTGGATGCCGCCTTTTATTGTTCATAGATGGAACCCATATCCTTAATAAGTAAGGTGGTGTAATGCTCTCAGCAGTGGCACTTGACGCGGAGAATGAGATGTTTCCACTAATTTTTGCTATTGTTAGTGCAGAGAATGATGCCAATTAGGTTTGATTTTGTGAGAAACTCTATGATGTAATTTATAATAATGAAGATCTTTACTATCATTAATTATGTTTATTTCAGATAGAGCAAAATGCTTGACAAAAAGTGTGAGGATATCATTTTCTGATGCTACCCATGGTTATTGTTTGCAGTATCTAAAGAAGAATTTCAAAAAAAGCTCGGTGGATTGTCGGCAGCACAAAGAGAAAAGGTATTGAGCCTACTTGATAGCACAGCTTATGTATTACAGATGTCACAATTCATTGGTTATATTAGTGACATAAGAGAGATTTCATCGAAGGCATGCGAATGGATTGAACGTGGCTCAGATATTGATCACTGACTAAATACTCTATTTAAGGGAGAACGATATGGAGAGATGTACTCTAATATCGTGGAGTCATTTAACAATTGGACGAAAGAAGTGTGATATCTTCCAATAACTCCTATAGTAGACATGCTCCGGTATAAAATGATGGAGTTGATGCATGTGAGATGCGACTGCTCCCATAAATGGCAGACATATCTAGTTCCTAAGATTAAGGAGCTGATAATATGAACATTGAAGATGGAAGGGTCTTACAATGTAATATTCGGATGGCGAGCGATTTGAAGTAGTCGCGGATTGCCTATACAAAGTTAATCTAAACACTCGTATTTGTTCATGCAGGTATTGGTAGGTCTATGCTCATCCTTGCTCACATGCATGTGCAATGATAATTGGGAAGCATGAGTCAGTGTATACATATGTATCTAAATTTTTTACAATGAATGCTTACCGGAGAATGTATGAGCATGCCATCTTTTCTATCATGGATATTTCTAAACCTACAGGGGTAAATATGAGGATCTGATTATAAACCACCTACAACCAACCAAAGGTAGGAAGGCCTAAAAGAAGCGCATTGAATCCCAACCAAAGAAAGTCTGTCCGCTTAAATGTGGAAGATGTCATAATGTTGGGCACAACCGAAAGACATGCAATGCCCCAATAGCTGAAGAATAAGTATATCTTGAATCCTGTATGCATATGTTCTATTGAGACTCATATGTATAGGGAAGATGAAGTTATAAAGTTAATTTTCATGAACTAATTGATTGCCTTTTATTGTTTCAGGTTTACTCTCTTTTGGATGCAGCTCAACAGTTGTCCAAATAAAGAAGGACTTCAATATATCAAGAATCCATTTTTTGTTGCTTTCTTGATTCTTGAAGCATGTATGCATATATTCTATTGAGACTCATATGTACCGAAAAGATGAAGTTATAAAAGTTAGTTTTCATGAAGCTAATTGATTGTCTTTTATTTGTTTCAGGTTTATACTCTTTTGGATGCAACTCAACAGTTGTCTAAATAAAGAAAGCTTCAGTGTATCAAGAATCCATATTTTACTGCTTTCTTGATTCTTGAAGCCTGAGTGCAAATATTCTGTTGAGACTTATATATTTATGGAAAAAATACAATGTATATACACTTATTTATGAAGACTACAAATTTTTAGCCTTTCATCCAAATGTAACTAAATTGCATATGATTTATTGATATTTTTGTACTTTATTTACTTTCATCGATGGATTGTAGTAGTTTATTGAACCTGTAGGTAGATTATATATGTAAATAGCTTGAATAATAGTCAGCTACTATGCAATCAGAGATAAAAATCTGAAAACTAAACCTGCAGGTGAACTAGGTTCATATAACCAAACCATATATCCATATAATCGAAAATTATACTGTGTAAGCAGAAATCAAAACTGGATAACCAGACCATCGACTTTGGCATGAAAAGCAACTGGCATGTTGGCCTGGCATGATCCAGTTGTATAACCTGAGCATAAACCTGCATAACTTAAACAGGGACCTATGTAACCTATGTAATCTGAACATAAACTTATGTAACTTTAACACGAAGCTGTGTAACTTGAATATGGACTTGCATGACTAATTGTCAAAATTACGTAACTATAAAAATTAACTTAACATAAATTTGTGTAACCTGAACAGCTTTCAATAAATCTCTTTAAAAATAATCTATAATTAAAATAATATTAGTTATATAATTATATCTCAATTGTTCATCCACAATAAAAGTTATATTAAGTTTGTCCATTCATAGTTATACAATTGATCCCCCATGGTACTAGTCCCATCCCCATTAGCTGCAATCTCCTCACACTCTCCATGCTAATTAGTAGCTTCACTCTCTTTCTCTACTTCATCTACAGTAGACTTCTCAAACTGTTCTTCATCATTGACAGGCTTTTTCTCTACTGTAGTCGACTCAGTCTTCCTTTGCATTGCAATATATGCATAAATACAATCATATAATTGAACAATGAAAATATTTAACCGGACCAAATATATGTATAACTAAACACACGAATTTGATAACCATACTTACTGTCACTTAAAACTGCACTTCAGTATCTATTTTAGCTGCATGCCCTTCATCTATTTTTCCTCATAGATAATCTCTCTTTTGAACCTTCACGAATAAGAAGTGCACTATATTCAGCTCGTAGCCTTATAACATCACTCAATCATAAGTCCAATTGTAACCCATGTTGCAATAGTTCCATACAACGTATCACAAAACTCCACAATCAATGCTCCTAAAATTAAAATAATAACCGAATACAAATTAAAATTCATGACAAGTACATATGAGCTTATTTAATATTAAACTGATACCCATATAGGACCTTACTGAGGACAATCATCAATTTGTCGGAGCAGCCAATTTGAAGCTTGGGGCATATTATAATTCTTAGCCAAATATTGACCAATCCAATTTTCTATTACAATTAATCAGCAATTTATCAATGATTTATATTATGACAATATGCACAGGATTAAGGAAGCATACCAAATTAAGTGCATCAGGATAATAGGTGGATGGAAAGAGAGAGGAGTAATGTTTGAAGCATTTCTCCTCTATATCCATCACTAGCAGGTACCAGTGGCTGTTTATACATAAGGGCATGAAGGCCAATTTTGCCACATTAATTTCGAATTGAAAATCTTTAAGAACATTATCCAAAAATTCTCAGAGTCTCTGTTGTGCATGTTGCTATAGGAATAAAAAAATATAAGATCAATAATAATATACAGGATGATTTCAAAGTAAAGAAACTCCAACCAAAAACTCACCAATAGCTACGCCTTGATGAATACACAAAGAAGATGCTTATTTGGTTCAGATTCCTGGCGCTCCCGAAAGAATGCCATGAATGCATCGATAACCTGCATAACAGTTCAAAGCATTTAAAAATGTTAGTCAATCATTTTTACTCTAAATAATTTTTATATATAAACTTACATCATCTTCTAATATTTGATTGAATAGTAGCTCACGAACTTGCATTCGTGAAACAAGGCTATTTCTATTGGACCAAACTACTGTCCTATAACCATATAGAAAATTTATGTAACCACAGATTAACACTGTGTATTAATATTGAAGACAGTGTAACCAAAGGCAAAAATATATAACCGATGATATTTCAGTATAACTAAAATATATTACCGATCCATGATCAGCGGGAGAAATCTCGCTATCATTTTCCTCTCTTCCTCTATAATATATTTTGATCCTGGATAATCCAGTCATTTCTTATGGTACACCTGAATATCACCAAAAGTAAAATTGAGTTTATAAGTATCATTGTATGTATTCAAAAAATAGGAGTATAGTTATTTGTGTACCAGACAGAATTGAGTAGTCATACTATCTGCATCAATGACAGATGTAATAGTGGGAGCTGAGTGTCTGGCATGTGGGCTTCTTCAATTATTTTATTTCTCATTGATCGGCGGATAGGTAGGATTGCATAAGGGCTTTTTATCTTTACAAATTTCTTTCTGTGGCCCCTACTCTTCACCATCCTAACTATTGAACTTGATTTTTTTATTAACCCACTTACACCCCTCATTTTTCTAGCACCACCCTCTTCTTTCTGTTCATATTCTTCTTTCTCTACAATTTCAGCACCTGCTGAAGG
>KE504999.1:190733-224007 GCA_000441515.1 Elaeis oleifera | reverse complement strand
ATATATATATATATATATATATATATAAATACTGTAACTTCACATATGTCTTATCGTTTATACATTTTGTTGGATCACTTTACGGGGAGCTGCATTGACGAAGTTCCATGCATGAGTATTTCCAAATTTTAAGATAAATTCCTTGGTCTCGAAAAGATTGATAGCACACACCCACTTTTCTCTGACACATCTCTCATCTACCGCTATCAAGACCAATCTATGCAGCTACATGGCAAAGTCATCTAGCCTATGTGGAGTTATTGATATTCAGCGCTGCCATCTCAAAAAGAAACACTGATTAGATTGTGGTCAGATCCATGCTATAGCATCTTTAGCCGAGGTCTCTTTGATTCTATTTTAGTTGTCGCATCTCTTATCTGAGATTACGAGATAAACATGAAAACTGCTGCATATTCATAGGTAATGAGTGCTATACTGCTTCGAACTATTTGATTCAAGATATACCAAACCATGTCAAGAGTGGACTTACAGTCTACCCCTTGGTTCGAAAAATTCGACGAGGGAGAGGGAGAACAAGAGAGGAGGAGGGAGGGGGGATAGAGAGGCTGAGAGGGGGAGACAGGGTTTGAAAGACCTTATCTCCTCTATAGGTGGCCAGCCATAGGGGTCAACCCTGTTTCGAAACAATAAAACTCCACTCCTTTTCTTTTTTTTTTCATTTTGATATTTCTTAACCAAAGTTGGCAAACTGTTTAGACAATATTCTCTTATAAAATAATACTAGGTGAACATCTCATATTTGAACAATAGTGTTTTGTCAGTGACTCCTTGAGTGCTTGTCTCTAGGGTTGCTACTTGCCTGCTCTCATATGTTATCTGCTCATGCTTCTGCTTCATGCTGTTAGACTCCATTTAAGTCATGTTTGGTTTTCTTGAAAAGTCAATATCTGTGGGTAATGATACTCCAAGCTGACTGTCCATATATGCACGTACGACCATCAGGTGTGGATATAATAAGATTCTTGCCACATTATTTAACTTAAAGCAGTTTTGTATGCTATTAGAGAGCTTTCATCCACTAGCTTTGAGTGACTCTATTGTGAGCTGCTGCTACTTTCATTCCAGTTCCTTTCGTCAGTTGGGTAACTAATGTCATTATTATAATTTAGTTTCATGACTGCCTTGTATAAATCTAAATGCCCTGCATCATCACTTTGGGTTGTGTTAGTGCTTTATGTATGGCATCGATATTCTTTTATGCTTCATATTGTAACTGCATCCCACAGTTTCACTCTGCTTCCACTGATTGTTGTTATTAGGTTCTAGAATTAACAATCATCTCATTTCCCAATAATGGCAGATGATGAAAAAATGTGCTGATTATTTCAAGCAGAGAATAGGCTGACGGAATTCGGAAAAACAAGTGTTTTCACTAAGAGTACAAGAATCAGTAAGTCTTCATTAGTGCTGCATTGCTTGGAGGTGAAGCACAAAGAGGTAAAATGAATTCAATAGGAAAATTAGATGCCATGCTTTTTCACCTTTAAACTGCAGTTGCAAATATTTGTACAAATAAATTTACATTTTTTATTAAACTAGCATTATTCATTGGTTGTTTCTTTCTACAAGCCATGGAGAGATAATTTGTTCTGAATAAAATGAATGGTGGTTACCATATGTGTGCATTTGAGATAGTATCTATATCTAGAATTTTATTTCATAGTATGAGTTTGCCCATATGGGTATTCTCATTAGCATGCATCCTTATCTTTTTCTTTGTCTCTCTCTGTGTTTTTCTTTCTTTTTTTCAGAGAGGGGCACAGGGTGGAGCCAAGTGGGGTGGAGGGGTTTGTATTAGTCATGAGAGGTATTCTAATAGTACAAAGAAATGCCTAAATTGTCCCTTTCCTTGTTCCTTGGAAGGAAGATGTGCTATGCTGTTGCTATTTGTAATGCCAAATGTCTTCTTTATTGAGACTTATCCTTTGGACTGGTAGATTTGGCTAACGAGTTCATTGAAGCTACCCAGTGTGTTCAGAGATCACTCTTCATTTTCTGGGTTCATCAGCTTGACATGTTCAGAATCAAGCTTTGGTGGGTAGATTCACAGGGGCATGCGTCTCTTAGCTGACAATTGAAGTTAATAGTGGATCTTATTTTCAGTCTTCTTTACTTACTAAAATCTCCTTCTGCTTGTTCATAATAAAGTAGTCTTGTGATAAAATCACATATATACTCTTCTTTATTTTAAGAAGGTTACATATACATATACACATGTGCATTCACATTTCCAGATCTGGTTTTAGTCTGGTAATTTCTCTTCTATCAGAAGCCATTTCCTTGCCTGTGAAATTTGTGTCCCTTTAAATAAAGTTCATTTGCCTGTTCTGTTTCTTGCGGTAGGAGGAGCCTGCACTGCCTCTTCTCCATATTCAGTATCCTGAATGGCCTAATCATGGGGTGCCTTGTGATACTGTCCCTGTAGTTGTGCATTGGAGGTTCAAACTCTAGATTGATAGCCTACTTCATTCCAATATATGTATGTTATAATACACCCATCTGATATGATCATGTTCTTTTGCTTAGTGCAGGTATTGGAAGGACTGGTACCTATTGTACAATTTTAGATCTTGTTAAAACTATTACTTAATTCAGATCTCAGCAGATGGGGATGGTTCTTCCTGTATTTTATATAAATTTTAGTTCAGATTTTTCTCAAAAAAATAATTATATGATTTTGCTGTTTACATAAGAAAATCAAGGATAGTTCATGAGAAATGATTATATTATGCAAAAAGGAAAATATATCATATAAAGTAACTGGATCAGCAACTGAACTTTGAAACTTTTGGGTAGGAAATTGATGATTTTTCTGACGTGATATTGAAACAAAAAATTTCTTGAAGGTTCTAATTCTATTACATGAAACTGTAGAATGCTAAAATCATTGGTCATGGATAATTTATGAAAATATGAAAGATTTGAGTACCGATTCTAAACAGAAATATATTTTACCCATGATTTTCCAAACTGTTACATTGTCCAATACTTGTCAGAAAATTGTTGAAAATATAACACATTGTGAAAACACTTTTTATTCAGCTTTGAGAATGGCTGAATTTTTTTGTCTTGTTTGATGATTTTCAGGAGCAATTTTTCTTTGGCTATGCTGAAATTGTTAATGAATTGGAAGGCCTTGTGGTGAAATCCAATCAATAAGAAAGTGCTCTTATAGGCAGGTTACATTCTTATAAATAATTTCATATTGCACAAGGAGTATTGTGTACACATTTTTGACATGCATCTAGACATACACAAGAACCTGGCTGCATCCATGAAATCATGGTATGAAGAAATTGAGACTAATAAAAGAAAATGAGAACCATTTCTTGTATAATACCAGTCATCTGCTACACATGAAGGTAGTTTATAAATATGAAGGTAGTTTAGAATGTTGCAGTCTTCTTAACAAAAGTAAGTTGTATGTTGTTGATCACTACTCTTTTTGTAACAAACTTTGGGATTGATGCAGAGATTATGAAGTCTGGCAATCTGTTGCCTCAGCAGAAAGAAAGTCAGTTGCTGCACCAATGTTCCTGCCTCACATTTTGAGTATGCACTCTTGGTGGCCTTTACAGTGCTGTTGTTCTGACACAGTAAAACCAGTAGAAATGAACTATAGTGAAGGTGCACCAAACAATTAATTTTGAGTGATACATGAAGCTTTAACCTTCATATGATCGATAGGTGGATTTTATTTGTTTGTCACATCCTCATTCCCAAAGCCAATTGATTCTCTGTCAGTGGCCCTGACAACATTGAGTATGGTTTCATCGACATGCATCAAAGATTCCTAAACATGCGATTCTTACCATTTTTATAAGATAATAGAACAGTGGGATAATTTAGCTCGAGTGGATGGTTTTTCTCCAAAGAGTTCTTTTGCTTTCTTTATATTAGTTTTTATCTCAAAAGATATCAAGCTTTTGTTTGCTATCAACAAAAAGGAAGATCTTGACCTGGAAATGCAGCAGTTATCCCAGTTCTGTGATGAGAGAGGCCTAAATTTATATAGCAATTGATGAACATTGACGGAGTTGTCTTTAATGGTTTTTTGAGATTTTTTATTTGTGCCCAGAACTTATTGCATTTCCTTTTATTCTTTGGCTGATACAGTTTTGTTCTTTTGGGCTAGTCTCATATTATGTAGTTGTCTTACTTAAGAGCCACAACCCCTAACTGCTGGATCTCTGTGGATACACCATAAATTTTTCATACAGCTAGTAATTAATTGAGTCAACTGGTGACTGAATGGTGAGCAACTTATTTAATTCCTTCTGAAATTTAACTTGAGGATGTTGCTGTAAATTTCATGTGGCGGCCTTGCCTTTTTGGGATGCTCCAATTCAGGAGTTGTTTAGTTCCAGGGAGAGAGTGTGGTCAATGAGAAAAGAGAGGAAAGTATGATCAATAGAAAAATAAAAAAAAATCTCATATTTGGTTGGATTTTTCAAGAAGAGAGAGAAAAATAGTATTTTTATGAGAATTAGATTTCAATATTTCATAAAAAAAAAAATCCATACGGAACATAAGAAAGTCCAACTTCCCCTAGCTGAAAATTAAGATAATTTTTTTTCTATATATGCCCTAAAACTTTTAGATAGAAAGAGATAAGATCTTTCTTTTTTTTTAAAACATAATAGGTCTTATTGCAGCCAAAGGCTCATGGCTTGGCATGTGAGTTATTGTCTGCTCTGGTCTATGAGTCTCACGATTTTATCCTTCAAAAAACACCTCACGTAAGATAGATGGTCTCTTTCTACATAAGCCAAAGCCTCTCTTGACTCACAACCAATTTAAGAAAAAGTCTGTGTAAAGCCTTACAATTGCAGGAGTAGTCCTCTTCATGGTATGCCACTGTTGCGGTCAAAGGCTTATGGCTCGACACGTGAAGTATTTTTCACTTTGGCTAATGGATCTTATGATTTTGACCTTCAAAAAGTACCTCACGTGGAATGGATGGTCGTTTTCTATATAAGCTAGAGTTTTTTTGACTCACAATTAATATGAGACTAATGATGCTCTTCTTTATATACCATAATAGATCTTTATACAACTTTCTCATGACTAAATATAAGCTATTCTAAAATATACCATTTTTTTGTGACCAATCAATCATGCAAATCTCTTTTTTTAGGCATCGGCTTTTAGGTAAAAATTCTGATGGGATTTTTTTTTTTCTTGTGAACCAAACAAGTCTACAAGAAAAAGAAGCAAATGGACGAGAAATAGAGTTGCTGACCAAAGTAAAGAGAGGGACATATGGTTTAGTTTCTTCTTGTGGTCCTCTTGCTTCAAATCAAGACAAACCCCTATAGGGCTACTCAACCCAATAGACTCTCTCTCCCAACAAACGCCATGATTTCGTCACTTTAGAAGACCCCAAAAAGAGGTGGTACCAGAAAATGAATCTGATTAGAACCAAAGGAACTTTAATTCAAGCTTCTGGCAGCATTAACCTAACCTGGACGACCGCTTCATCTGATGCTGTCCTGGTCAACTTTGCCCGGGTGGCAAGGAGAAAGAAGTCCAAAGACGTTTCCTTCTGAAGAGGGCAGTGTTTTGAATCGACAGTGACAGGGTGACTGGTTTTTGGATGCATGTGCTTTCAAATTGCAATGTTGCATTGCTGCTTTGAGCCAAATTCCAGTGCTCTGCCTCACATACCAAACACAAAATTATAAACCATGCAGAGGCGCCTTTACTGGACCCAAGAAGACTTCAACCGACCAAATAAATATGTGTTTAGGCTCTCTCCTCTTGTTTTAGTAGTATATATAGAAAGATATATGTGGGGATGGCAAGACAATATCGCATGCCCGAAGTAGGGTTTAGGATTTAAGGTACATCAATTGCTAGATTATGCAATATTTACTCCAAGATTTATGCAAAAAATAGAAAAAAAAGATTAGAATGCTTTGAAAACTGTGCAAGACGTGATCCAATGGTTGATGTCGTGAAAAAAGATCAATCATTCTTTCACACCAAAGATACAACCTAAACCTACCTGACAAAATGGAAATTTGACGGCTTCAAGCACTTCCAATTCCTTGATCCAATGGTCATAGAGTTGACAATCTAGTATATAATGCGTGTTGTTTGGATGCCAATATGGTTTAAGGATATTCTTGTATTTGACTTTGGATGCATAAGAGGTGCAGATAAAAATGAAAGTTACATGTTCTGTTTTAATTTAAATGATGCTCCACATGTTTATATGAAAGAATATTAGGTGTCATGTGAATTTCTAATTTCAGTTTCGCATCATGTTTAGTCCAATCTTATGGTGACATAATTCAAATTATTGTTGTCCAGCAATGGAAACTGACTCTTTGATATAAGTTTCTTTAAACTATATAGATTGTATGGTCATGTCAGATGTGGACTAGATGAGGCACCTTTGAAATGAGGAATGTTAAATGTATGCTGAATTAGTTTTTCAAATAGAGGAAAAGTCAAAATGGTGCAAATGGACTTGGAAGGGAAAGTGGTAGATTGGGTTTTGATGGAAATTAGTATAATTTAGGATATGGTTATAAAGAGATAACCCCAAGCAAATCACTGCTGTGGTTTGGTAGGGTTATCCAGTGGCAAATTTGGACTACAATAAGTATATCATGTTCCTGCATTCTTTTCTCGCTTGCCCTCTATGCTATTCTGGGTATCTCAATGCACCTCCAAACAGCAAACTTTCATGATCCTTTGCTCATGCTATTGGCCAATCACATTTTGGTGGGTTACAAAATTTTACTATTACCACAATATCTTAGCTATGAAAAACAAAGATGCTGAAAACATGATCGGCTGCCATACAATCAATAATTATCTAATATACCATTCATCAATATATAAGTTCTTGATGGATTACTAACATTTATTAAACATGGGCAATACCATCAAAAATTTTAATTAGCTCTATATTTGCAAATCTTCGATAAAATATCATCCATTTTCAGCAAATAACAAACACTTTATAAAATATTGTGATGGTTGAAAGCTTCAATAAATACATAAATACATGCTTATTTAATTTTGAGTGCGAGCACAATTCACCGTACACACCATCTACACAATATATATCGTATAATTTATATTTATTCATAACCATCCATCATGCGATAGATGATGTATTTGATGTATCATGTTATGCGGTACATAATAAATTTATTAATTTATTTGGATCGGAGGAAATTTAAATTTAAGTTTTTTTTTTTCCCCTCACTTTATTATGCTTCTTGGCAAAGACAGCCAAGATTTGCTGAGTGGGTATGGGATCTTTGAAGCGAAAGAATTATAATTTATCCAATAGTAGGAAGGGAGAGGGGGTTGTGTTTGACCAGCTCCTCCTCGGTCAGCGCGTGGGTTTGGCTTCTAAATATCTTGCGCGTAGACTCGGTGTTCGGTTGTGGCAGAAGCCTGCCAACCACCCTCCTCTATCTCCCTCCCTCCACTCCTCCTCCTTCTTGACGCCCTCTCCGAGAGAAAGATCGCTTCTTGAGCCACGGATCGATCTAGCGGTCCACCAATTCCCCTTTGTTTTGGACCTCCTCTTCCCCCGGAAATCGGTCCCCAGAGGTTTGTTCTCTGTTCTCTTGTTTTTCTGGCGTTGGATCGCTCAAGGATCGCACCATTTTGCGTTGATTTTGGCTTTGGGTTTTGTTTGCTCCAATGTTTGGGATTCTGGTTCTTGGCGGATTGGGTGGCTCTCATTCGCTTGCTTCGATACTAAAGACCATTTCTTTTTGCGATTTTTGGGCTTCTTCTTTGTTGTGCTTCTTGTTTCCATAGGTCTGTTGATGGATTGGAGTTCTTATTGCAGTTTAAGTCGGATCCAACTTTGTTCCACTTGGGATAATTCGCCATGGACTTCGTTTCTGAGGCAGTTTACTTGTTTCCTTATGAGAAGAGTGAGAAAGAATTGAGGGAATAGAAGAAGGATCGACTCGATGGGAGGGATTTGCTCGAAGGGAGCTGCAGTTGATAAATCGCCAAGCGAAATCACTCTTAGTGCTATTGACCTGAGAGATGATGACATGATTGGTTATAAGCCTCATGGGAAGAACAAGAGCAATTTGAAGACTGCACCGGTGGCTGAAACTAAGGAGAAGGGGTTGCATGAAGAACCCTCCTCCGTACCCAAAGAGCTCCAAGATCCCAAAGAGACACAGTTGTCCAGAGTTCTTTCCCAGAAATCCAAGTCAACAAAGTCAAAGCCAGCTTCCTCTGGGAAAATTGCGACGGCCAAGGCAAGTCCTTTCTTGGATAGCTTCCTTCTGTTCTGATTACTAAGGGAACCATATTGTTCTGCGTGACATTCTATAAAGAATACACTGTGTTTTGTATGATGTTTTAGTCAGGGATTATTTGCTATGATTATGTATGGATGACTAGTGGATCCGTATTTTTTTTTAGCTTGAAAAATTTGAATTGAAAATTGGGTTAAATGGATATAGTTCTACTGCCAATATGAATGAAAATTCACTAGAATTACATTAATCAACAGTTCAAGCTCATCATATGGTTCGCTGAATTTTTGCTGTTTAAGTGATTTTTGCTTCTGTTTAATCAGAGTAAAATGTGTTGTGTCAAAGAAGCTATAAAAGCATACATAAACTTCATCTTAATGATGCTCTGGAATAAAATTTCTTATCTTGAGGTTCAATAATATCAGGCAAAAGCACAGACAAAATCATTGACATCCATTGATAGCTGATTGTCGCAGCTTACATCTATTACCAATAGTATGGCATGCCTCTTTTAAAATATGGAGCGGGAGTTGATCTTTCTTGGCAGTTCCTAACACTTTTCCAATGGAAACCCTTAGAATGTGTTGTTTATAACAGTGATGGGTACAAATGTTTTGCAGAATGGAGGAAGAAGATGGAGATAGCAGAGTTGTGATGTGAACTTAATGAAAGAAATAGAACTTGTAATCTAGCAAGCCAGACCAATATTTATATATATATATTTTGAACAGCTACTAAACAAAATGATCAGAGAAGTTGGTTGATTGTTTAAATTTGCTTACTATTTGCATTATATGACTAAGTTGTCAATCTGAAAACACAAGGATGTATAAATTACATGAAGATGTATAATTTGTTCGGATGAGCCAGTTTCTAGTTATATTTCAAAGATGGGTCCTTTTGTTGTTGTTGTAAACAACTAGAGGTAGTCAACACTGAAGTACTGTCTTACATGTGTATTTACTCTCCTGCATTCCTTAGGTTATTTTAATTTTCTCTTGTGGCATGTCTCAGAACATATCTTGGTATCGTATATTACATCAAGTGATGCAAACCACAAGCATAGTTGATGCAGTTGGTAGAGAAGAAACAACAGAAGAGTAAAAGAAGATCAAAAGAGTAGAAAATGCTACAAAATCATGTTGAATTTGTTGAACTTCAATAGATGAATCAAATCTGCATACAGGATATTTCTTCTAATTATATAGGTTGCTTGCTGGCTAGCCATCAGTAATTTGGGCAACAATCAGTGTTAAGCTCACAAAATTCAGCTTCCCATGGAACTTTGTTTAGAGAAACAGCTAAACCATTCAAATACAATCTTAATGACTCTAGAACAACCAAAACCTAAACTACAAGTTAAACGAGACTTTAAACATACTATTAGCAAATTAGGAAGCCAACACGTCGTTAAAATGGTCCCCAAAGACTTCCAATAATAACTTTCCTTTCTTCCCTGTTTAACAAATGGTACCCTGCAATAATTCAATGATATAGAGAATCAATAAATCAGTGAAATGATTTCTACATTAACTCATCACCTAGTTAGAGCTTTCCAGAAAACATAAACAGAGTGCATCAAGATTCCAAGGTGAGAACTAAAGCACTTGACTGGAAATTGATTTGGAAAACTTATGATTCTACACCTTTAGGGGCAGACATGCATTAATAGGTACCAGCTATGATCCAAGACATTCATTATATATATGAAGGGTGTCATGGTGCATGAGGCTGCTACCATTGTGGGGCTTGGGGAGGGTTAGATGTATGCAACTTCCTCCTTGCGTGCGAAGAGACTGTTTCCATGTTTAAAACCTGTGACATCTAGGTCACATGGAACAACCTTTCCATTACTCCAAGTCTCACCGTCATATATATATGTGTGTGTGTGAATTTAAAGTTAATTTCCTTGTTCCGAAAAATCCTCCTGTTCTTATGATACTTTAAGAAAGTATGTAACAACATTCTTAAGCATATTATAGTACTCTTGGTTCATTGGGATAGGAAGCATTTCAAGTTCTAAGGGCATGTTATACCAACCAAGTTTATTGGACAATCTTAGCTTCAATCACATTTATGTCTTGCTGTTTTCAAATTTAACTTGGAGTTCACAAACTCACCAATTTTGGAATTTTTTAGTTACTCAATAATGCATGCTTTATTCACTTGTTTTCATATGTATCCAAAAGGTTTTGCAGATAGTCCTTCCATCAAATTAAGATTCTGACAATGTAGAATTGGATGTATATACCTCACTTGTTATATTTCTAACAAAGATCATGAAAGAGCATCAGGTCAGTCTATGAAGCTCCTGGCTTATTTAACTTGCAAATTCTCATAATGATGGTGATGAAGTTGTTACTAGGTGGCTAATGATATACCTGACATTACCAATATGAGTTGGTCCATATGACATGCAACTAGAAATTGAAATTCTCACACTTCCCTGAAGTAGTTTGTTTCTGAAGTTGCATTTTTCAGATAGTGTTATTTATCAGTATGAGCTACATGGATGTTTATTTGTTCTTCATTCTGGAATTTGGATGCTATTTCATCACCCAAACTGCCCTTTGTTCCTCATGCTCTAATGTCTTATGGCTTGACATGAGTACATATGAAGGAAGCTTAGGAGTTGCATCTGTAGTATATACAGTGATGAGAGCTGGTCAAACTTTGAGAATGTATTTATCAAATACAGCTCTGATAAGAAGAAGTTCTAATCGAACATTATGGAAGTTCCAAGGTCTGAAAAGTCCTCATTGGCAGCAGATGCAATCCTTAGTAGAAATATATGGTGATGAATGATTGGCAAAGCTGTAAAGATGTTACGTTTGCTGTTTTTTTATTTTTATTTTTTTCAATTTCTGATGTATCTTGATCTACCTTAGCCTGTGTTTCTTATGAATTTCATCTACCATAGCTGACAAATTTTGGTAAGTTGCTGATTTTATATGCATCTTACTGACTGTATTGCACACTTTCCTTGTGTTCCTTTTTTGAAAAGGTTTGTCTCTGTTTAATTGTTTTTTATAACTATTACCTTGATAAGCAAGCCTAAAATAATTACTTAAACTGTTCCTTCTTTGAGATTTTTCAGTAAAGCAACCAATGTAGCTATTCATGTGGTTACAGGTCTCTGAAGTCAGCTCACTTTGGGGCAGGGCCGGTACTGCCGGTCTTGGAAAAGCAGTGGAGGTTTTGGACACACTTGGTAGCAGCATGACTAGTTTGAACCCCAGTGGTGGGTTTGTTTCAGCAGTCGCAACGAAAGGCAATAAAATATCAATTTTGGCTTTTGAGGTTGCAAATACGATAGTCAAGGGTGCCAATCTCATGCAATCACTTTCAAATGAAAACATAGAGTATTTGAAAAATGTGGTGCTTCGCTCAGAAGGCGTGCACAATTTAATTTCCAAAGACATGGATGAGTTGCTGAGGATCGCTGCAGCTGACAAAAGGTGTGCCGTCAGCCTGAAAGTATTTCATTTCAATCTAACTCATAATTTGTTTGGAGATGTGCCGTCAGCCTGAAAGTATTTTCATTTCAATCTAACTCATAATTTGTTTGGAGATGAGTCCCTGTTAAATTTTGTTTGCCTTCTTTGAATGGACTATATGCCTGTTTTGATGACCATTTAAACAGGGAAGAGTTGAGAGTATTTTCACAAGAGATTGTTCGATTTGGTAATCGTTGTAAAGATCCTCAGTGGCACAACCTGGACCGCTATTTTGCCAAGTAAATATCTCATTTATTCTGCAGTATATTATTTTGAATGCATTCTGTGACATCTAGTGCATAGCTTATATTTTTTGTCTACTCCATCATCTTCTAGACAAGAGTCAGAATTTACACCTCAGGAGCAGCTGAAAGAAATGTCAGCAGGAGCAATGCAGAATTTGATGACATTGGTTCGGCATACAGCTGTGAGTATTCTTATGTTTTGGTGAATAAAGAATAAAGCATCTCTTCTATTATAAATGTGCATGCTGATTTCATTCCTGATTGACTAAAATATGCAATTTATTAAATTGAGGTCATCAACAAATCATTGCATTCTGATGTTGTATCTAGAACCAATTTAAACTAGGAATTAGTTGATAAACATAATGCTTGAACTGCCAAAACAAATTTCCTGATGAGGTTAGATAATTCAGGATAGGTTTATTCAAATAGGCTGAAATGGAAACTTAAGTTGATTGTCACATGCTTGATATTTATTTTGTAGATTAACTATAATATACTACTTTAATCATATAAAAAAATGATTTTAGATATTTAAGAACAACATCACTGTTTTGTTGACTTTATAAAGAAGTTAGCTTTATAATAATTGTCATAGGAATTCACCAATAACCGTTTCAGGGCCCTGTCTTTCTAGAAATGCCTATAATTTTGTACCTATTTCCATATTTGTTTTGGGTTGGTTGCTAACGTTTTTCCCTCAGGAACTGTACCATGAGTTGCATGCATTGGATAGATTTGAACAAGATTATCGGCGGAAACACCAGGAAGAGGAGAACTTGACTGCAGTTCAAAGAGGTATGCTGCTTTTTGTACCTGAAACTCCCATTTATCCATATCAGCAAAAGTCCATTATCCAGCAACTTCTTGTTTTAAGCTTTCTTCGTATAGGAGATTACTTGTTGTTGTTTTTGGGAAATAATGGTTCTTTATATTAGGTTTCACTGATGATCTGTGTAAAAATAAGATTGTCTTGATGAGTGCTGAAAGCTGAATCATTCTGGATAATCAGGCCTGTATGAACTTCATCAGAATATACATAAGAGTAAATATATTATGATAAATTGCCAACACAACACTTTTTGTCTCCAGTTATACTGAATTCTTGTAGTTTGTTGTGCAGTATGCACTCCATGCAGTATAAATAGCACTTTGTCCTTAGTGCACAATGTTCTAGGGAAAATTTAGAGTCTGCTATCGGGAGTCAGTGTAAGGACCACATCACTGATAGGGTGGTGTAGAATCAGCTATGCTTGTGTATAAGATAGATATTATAATGTTGTACTTTAGAATTAAGATGCATCTGGAGAACATTACAGCTAACAGGTTGGCATCACTTCTAATTCGTGCTCAAATCACTGTATAAGCTATCTCATCAATGAAGCTTAGGACACTGGGATCTATGGATCACAGAAATTGATGAGATGCTTATCTCACTGCACTATTGCATCCAGTCTCATTTAAATGTTTGTTTTAGACAATCTCAGCTTTTGACAAGACAACAAATGAAGAAATACCAGAATGTTTACTCTTTATGATATTGGTTAGCTTCGTTTGGTGTTGCCTTGATTTTCAATCATCAACATTGTTGTCATGAGTGCGATATTCAATAACTAGATTTAGTCTTTCCCACCAGATGAGATAATTCATGTTGCTTATAACCCTTATGTAATTAATTTGTACCATGTTATGTCTACCATTGACCTGTAGGGGACAATCTTCAAATTCTAAGGCAGGAGCTGAAGAGCCAACGGAAGCATGTAAAAAGCTTAAAGAAAAAATCACTCTGGTCCAGAATTTTGGAAGAGGTAGGTAGTTAGTATTCATTTACATGTCAACATTTCGATTAGCATGTAATTTCTCTGCATTTGTATTATTATTTAAATATTGTTATTTTCTTCACTTCGAACCCCCAATAGTTGGGCGAAGGGTGGATGTTTGTGATTATATTTATCTTTCTTCACCGTATGCCCGGTAAATGTCATTGCAAACTCTTCCTGCATGTAAATATTCTGTATGGTGATCCTTTCAGAAGCATCTAATTTTATGCCTGGGCCGCTGAAGGGCCCTATGTATGAGAGTCAAAAGCATGACTAATTCTGAAAAAGAAAGTTTTACTGGAATAGCAAACTGATTTTACCTCTGCTATAGGTCATGGAGAAGCTGGTAGACATTGTTCACTTCTTACATCTGCAGATCCATGATGCCTTTGGAATTGCTGGTACATTTTCTTAATAATTACTTCTAATTACTTATATGCAACCATTTCCATATTCAGTGCTGTAAATATGAGAATTACTATCAATTCCTTTATGCTTACCTTCTTTTGGTGCAAAACCAGAACCTGCAATTCGAAAGTTTTTTGAAAGAATACATATGCTTCTGTTCTAAAAAATGATTGCCTATAAGTGGATTGTCTATACCATCTTTCTATCTCTTTTTAATTTTGTTTACTTCTAATTTTTAAACCAGATACTTATCATTTATCCTTGGTGAATAGTCTTTAGATTTGGTGGTGAAGGATTCAGAGTCATGTTGCTTAAGCATATGAGTATCAGCATTAAAAAAATTTCTTCATGTAGAAGCACAAGCCAACAACTTGGATCAAGGAAGTAATTAAAGGAGACACCCTAAATGTGCCATCACAAGTTTTTTGTTGGTTATTACAATTTACTTCTGAATGTGTTACTTTTGTGCTATTCTCTAGTTGGTGGATTGTTATAAACTTATCATGGTTTCAAGTATCATTTGTTTGTGCAGGCTGAAGCATGAACAACATAGTTTGTTTATGCCATCTGTGGGCTAGCAGAACTGACGTGATCTTCACCATGTTAAGAATTGTTATATAGCCCGAGCAAAGCTCCAGCTCTAGATTTAATGGGCTACTTCTAGACTACACAGCATATCACATCTGTTATATCAGATCAAGAAACATCAATAAACTCCTTCTAACTTGTGCATAACATGCGCCTCATTTTTTTCTGGATTTAGTGTCTTTCAAATAGAAATCTGATAAACCAGATTAAAAAACTATTAGTGGATATAATGGAAGACCGAATTGCATTACTTTGCCCATCTTGAACTTGGATCTTTATATTGGTGGTTGCGGAAGGTTTCTCACTAGCAATTTTAGAGGCAGAGTGGTTCTTGCAAATAGATGCTTTATTTGATTAAAATCTAAGAGGGCATCTGGGACTTGCTGATCAGGTTGATGCAACAAGAGAGCTTCATTGGTTACATTTTAAAACTTATGTGAATTCATTCATTCCTGAACTCGGCTGATTGATGGTTATGTCTACATCTTTTATTGATGGTGTCATGGAGATGCTGGCATGAATTTTGGTGTTTCATTGTGGATGTTAAAAAATTCTTCATGCTAATGCCTTCCTCTGTGGTGTCAATTTGCCAATTGCAATAGTGTTTGCACATTTCATTTTTATGGTATATTACTTAGTAAATGGAAAATTATTTTCGTGTCAAATTTCAGATGGAGATAAACCTGTGAGGGATTCCACCAACGGTCATCAAAGTCTAGGGTCAGCTGGCCTTGCATTGCATTATGCAAATATCATCACTCAAATTGACACTCTTGTGAGTTCCTACATTCTGACATCAACCCGCGGAATACTCTGTTCCTTCCTTTCTATTTGGTTGTTTCGGAGAACTGTATTTTTTTTTTTTCTTTTTGCACTTTGTGGAAAAGTAATTCGTGACAATTTCTATTAGATTATTGATACTTAGAAACTCTTGTAATTTCTGTCACTTACGGGATCCATCAAACTAGATGTGGGCAATACTTTGGATCATGCCTGCATTTTGAATATTTGCTCATATTCTTCTTGCTGAAGCACTTTTTCGGAACACCTCTGTGATGCAATTTTTGTCACTTTTGTTGGAGTAACCATTTTACTATCTTTTCTCTTTGATGTGCTGTCTTCCGCTAATATGATATTTTGATTATTGTTGTGACAAACATGTGGTCATAACAGGTATCACGTTCAGGTTCTTTGCCTCCAAACACAAGGGATGCATTGTACCATGCATTGCCTCCCAGCATCAAATCCGCTTTACGTGCCAAGTTACAATCATTTCTGGTGAAGGAAGAGGTACATGATGATACCTTTCACCCTCCGCTGCTTAAGAAAATTTGACCATGCTATCTGATGATTCCGCATTATATAAGTTCTTTATTTGCTTGTTGTTTCCTTTTTGACTGTTAGCTCACTGTTAATGAAATCAAAACTGAAATGGAGAAAACATTGCAATGGCTTGTTCCGGTTGCCAACAATACGGTCAGGTAACGTCGTTGTATGCACATATTTATATGTTGCACTGATGCAGTATCTTTTTGACTCTCTAGAATCTTGAATTTGTCCAATGATTTTTCTTTCTTCCTGTCGGTGGCTGCATAACAATCCTCAGAGCACACCATGGCTTCGGTTGGGTTGGGGAGTGGGCGAACACAGGGTTAGTATCTGATTTATTTCTCTTTTGCCTTGCTTTATGAGAACTTTGACGTCTGCCACATCCAGGAGCATGCTGTTTCAGATTTATCATCATCACCATCATCATTTGATCTTTCAGGACTGAGTTCAATGGTAACAAGCTGAGCAGACCAGCTTGATCAAGATAGAGACACTCCACCATGCAGACAAGAATAAAACTGAGGCATATATACTTGACTTGGTGGTGTGGCTTCACCATCTAATTAGCCAGATTAGGTCTAGCAATGGAGGCATCAAATCTCCCACTAAATCCCCAATTCGTTCTCCCACAAAGAAGCCACTTGTTATTCTTCGGCACAGAACCTAGCTGTTGCACCCACATCCATGCTTACCCAAGAAGACCGAGAAATGCTACGATATGTCAACTTCAGAAAACTTACACCCGGGATTAGCAAAAGCCAAGAATTTGACGCTGCGAAGTCAAGATTGAGCAAGCATGACAGGTTGAGTAAGAGCAGTAATCATTCTCCAACAAGTGAGAGTACAGAGGAACTCTCTTCATTGAGGAAGTCATCAGTGACCCCTATCATTAATTTCGACATTGACAGGATTAAAGTTTGGATGTAATCGATAGAGTGAAAAATCTTTAGAAACTATGAATTGTATATGAAGCCGTCTGCATCATATGCATGCACAATGAGAGCCGGCGTTTAGGTGCAATGGGATTATTGGTAGAGGATACTCTCATTTCGGGTAGAGGCAGCAGTGTAAGATAAATTAGAGTGGCAAAAGCATGGGTTATGTCTTTGTATGTAACCAGAGCGATCGTGATCCTGGTTGATTTGTATTATATACAGGGAGCCAGTCTATATTATATGCGCAAATTAAAGGGAGGAATTAGGTAGCATCATTAATTAGCTTGTAAAAGGTATGTTTTGATTTTTTTAATAATCAATTTTCAGTTATTTTTCTGTCATTCTCTATCCATCATTAGGTGTTAATTCTTAAGTAAAATGGCACCCTTAAGTTGATTGTTTTGAAAGTCTTATGGTTGGATGCAGTTATGAGCTTATGACAGCGGAAGTCTTCAAAGTTTTGATATGCTATTGAGTTGTCCAATTGCACAGTTTAGTTACTAAATCAAGGAGATCTTGGAGCATGAAAACATCAACACACTTTCATTAAAAATGGGTTGTCAGACCTCTTTAGGTGATCCAAGGTGTGCCACATGTTATAAAGATATAAAGCTTTCCAATTTTTTAAAATTTACTACAACTTAAGATCCCAACGGAACGTTTCATATGATATCGAGATAGAGTATTATTTCATATGTCAGTACAGAATATTCTGTTAATGTATCAGCATTTTAATTGAGACATCTTAGGGCATCTTCTGTTTTAAATGTTGGGACGGGACAGTGGCGTGTTTATCCAATGAGAAAATTGAGTTAGTTTTTTTTATAAATATAAATTTATTATAATTTATAAATAATAATGAAAAAAATAAGGGAATAAAGTTAGACTATGCATGCATATGATACCACTTTGGCCATGGCTTGAATTTTTCAGATTTAATGTGAGAGCATTTGGTCATCTTGAAATGCATATGTTTTGAGAATAGATTTTCATCTTACTACTGTTCATCATGCGTCTCACGATATGTTGGATGGCACAAGTAAAGCTCGTATTTTTTTTCCTTCCGCAATGATTGTCTGTTTTTTTTTAATAAACAACAGATTGTCGCTGTCATCACTTCAGACTCTCAAACGCGTACAACGTTCCCAGGAGATTCCTGGACGAAGGTCTACTGCGCGTGGACTGCAAATTTTTCTTTTTCTTCCCCTGGAGCAGCTCATGCCAGTTGGCGGGTCCACAGTAGATCTCGAAGTCTCACACGTGCGAATGCACATGCATTTAAACACGCGAGCAAGCACTAAGAAAAAAAAATAAGGGAAAAAAAAAAAAAAGGAGAAAACAACACCGACAATAAAACAGGTTGCTCTCCAGCACTAATTTTTTTGTCTATTGCTGAAACTGGCTGTAGGAACAAAACACAATGCCGAAATCACTTCATCGGTCGAATCTGTGCAGCTCACTGGGCTTTGGGCACCATAAACGGAGAAATAATTGGGTGGACCAAATCGAGACGAAATCATCCTAACAAGTTGCTATTACGCATAAAAAGAAGAAAGAGGGGGGGGGGGGGGGGTAAAGGAATTAAATGCATCTAGGTCCGTGGTGGACCTGGTCCGTACGCAGGGTCAGGTGGATTTTTTTCTTGGGGTAGAAGGGGCAGGTGGTTTATTGAGTACACAAAGCATTATTCATTTCATAATATGAAAGTTGAATTCTGTATAAAATATTTCTTATCTCGATTCTTTCTCTTAAATTGTGCTTAATACTTGGGATTCTCCACCGACATGGGAGTAGAGTTTTAAGGTAATTTCTTGAAAGGAATGGCTTTCCAAAAGTCCACTCGAGCAACTAGTCAGGGACCATTGAGTGAGTAAGGAATAATTAGGTTTTTCATTCTAGGAGAAATTAATCTTTGCAACCAACTCCTATAATATAATGTTGTCACGGTGCCAATTTTTTTCTGAAACTAATCCCTCCTGAAACAGTGAAGTTTTTCATTTCCATTTCAATGAAAATCATGGCCATTATCTTTCAAATTTGACCGTAGTTTTGGTAGGAGTCAGTTTTGAAGTCAGCCTATATGAGCAGCAGACTATGAGGGATTTGGACCTCAAAACTTTTTGTTAGATCTGTCATATTTAACAATTCAAAAACTCATCTAAAATAATTAATCAAAAATATTATTAAATTTTTTGATCATAAATAAATATATAAAATTTATTTAATATATAATTAATATAAATTAAATATATACCGATATAGATTCTCATTAAAAGGCATGCACCTCTTGAATCAAAAACATTGGCAAATTAAATTTCACCCTCCTCAGATAAAAATAATGGAAGTGGGTTACACTTCACTTTTCTTCCTAACAGAGACATTGGGTTAGTTCTACCGTCCGCACTATCATCATAGAAACCATCATGTCATAGCTACAACGGCTCTAATAATGATACGAGGGTCGTTTACCTAAAGTAGGTTTGGAAAATAAATGTAGGTTCGCAAAACCTGTCCACGTGTAAGAATTTTTCGACAACTTTGTCCTTGTTCCAACTTTTTCTTTCGGTGAGTAATTATTGCACTTTCGATGACTTGTAGCATTGTGTGGGGCGAGGGAGACGCTAACAGTGGCATCCATTATTGACTGAAAGAACCAAAAACACCTTGACACCATGATGGCCACCTTGCAACCAACATCAAGAAAACACAAGACTAAATCAGAAAACAATACCCTTCATCAGTAATGCATCACAAAAACATTGTACTCCACCACAGTATCTCCAGTCTTACGATTGAAGCTATACGTCCGGGCCTGGGCATAACCTTGGGCCATCCGGAATAGCCCACTTCCCCCTACCACCGGGATCTCCCTCACCTCCGAGAACACCTCGTTCCGGCCCAATATGGTCACCGTGCTGCCGTTGTACTTGCCTTCGATGAAGGCGAAGTTCATGGACACCAGCAGGCCCGCCTCCTCCTTGGATGCCAGCGCGTAGATCCCCTGGGCCCGGCCTACTAGCTTCGAAGTGGGCTCAGGGCCCACGGTCAGCGGGTCGTCGATGATGACCAACGTGCCGAACCCCGTCGCCGACTTATTGGCCGAAGCCGCCTGGGCCACCCGGACGGCGGTCGGATCCGGCCCGCTTACGATGTCGTGCCAGAATAGCCGCAGGTGGCTCAGCTTCTGGGGCACCCGCGGCGTCACCGGCTTTTGGCTCTGGAGGAAACTGTAGTGTTCTCCATCCTTGGCTAAGGAGGGAATGATGGTGGTGAATAAGAGGAGAAGAATGGAGATGGAGAAGAGTTTGGCCATGAGAAGCTTCAGAGGGAGAGAGGATGGTGGGAATGGGATGGGAGGTTGGGTTTGGTTGTGAGTCCTTGGTGGGTATTTATGGGCATTGTGGGTGTGGACAAGGTAAAGGCCAATAGTTGTTAATGTGTCTGCTTTCTTTCATTCTTTTGTCTTCTGAATAGCCGTCGGTTGGTAGGGGTGAAACTTACGATCTTTACCTCAGGAAAGGCATGTACTGACTGAAATAAGAAAACAGGACCACTGAAATTTTTTAGAAAAATACCAAGAATATACTATTGAAAGGTAATTAAGATGAGTCTCAAATTGGTAATCTTGTCATAAATCAAGTCTGAACTTTGAAGTTAAGTTCTTTCATTATGTGAAACCAATCTGATTGAGATGCATACCTGACCCATGAGCCTGAATTCCATGTGCTATGTGGAGCTCTGGAGGATTAGGTATAGGCCGATTTTGCACCCCTTGTACATGACTTATTAGGAAGACAGTGGAGACAGCTTGTTGCCATTTACTTAGAAGATTTTCTGATGGTATGAATAAGATACTTTTGTCAAGCTTAAATTAGATCCTTTAGGTATATCAGCATACTCGTACCTGGCCCACCCAGCTTCCTTTTGAAAGCATATATTCTAGACAAAGCTAACTTTCCGGAGAACAGATCAGAAACATGAAGTGGTGGTCCATAAAGTATGGAGCAAGCGTCAGGGTCCTTCCACAGTAAAATGGTTTAAAGGTTGTCTTTTCCCTGAAGGCAATGGGGGAGGTGATTCACTTCCCCCAGATTTATTAAGATGGGAATAAAAGAATACAACGATTGTAGATACAAACAGAGTTAAGGCATTAGAAGAAAAGGAGTACCGTAGAGGGGAGATTGCTCCTTTCGGTCTGCATCAAGGGTAACAAGTGGTTCAATAGCCGTCTATAGCTGTCAAGTAAGTTCTCAGAGAGCAGATTTTCCCAGAGATAAAAAGGAGTGAGGAGGTTTGTATAAGACCACAGCCAAGGAAGAAGATTTTCTGAAGATAATTTGAGAATTATATTTATTTTGTATTTCACTTTGTAAGGGAATACAATTCCACAGCTTTTAATGAAGTCGTAACAAGAGTTAGTAGTGAATTTACCATCATTAGTTCATCTTATCAAAATAAAAATCATAGTAACGATAACCTTGTTGAACTCTGGAAGAAAGTAGTTTGAAAACTTAAAAATCCAATTTATAGAACCAATACACGTACTCCAACATTTTTTTTTTCCTCTGTAGTTGGACTGCAAATTTTTTTTCCTCTGGAGCCGGATGCCGTTCACGGAGGACATCGACGTTCCAACAGGGCAGCCGACGCCACTTGGCGGGTCCATAGTAGATCTCGAAGTCCCACACGTGCGAATGTACATGCATTAAAACACCCGCCAGCATGCACAAAGAAAAGAATAAGGGGAAAAAAAGAGAGAACAACAACGACAATAAAACAGGTTGCTCTCCAGCACTTTTTTTTCGTCTTCTGCCGAAACTGGCTGCAGGGAACTAAACACGATGCTGAAATCACTCCATCGGTTGAATCTGTGCAGCTCACTGGGCTCTGTGCACCATAAGCAGATAAATTATTGGGTGGATCAGAACGAGACCTAACATGAAATCATCCGAACATATCTATTATTGTATATACTAAAAGCTATAAAATATGTATACTCCTATTTCAGACGTATACCAGCATTGGGTACATTTTCGATGCGAGTATATTTCCGGTACAGTATCGATATTTCTATCTCTGCATTCTTGAGATTACAAATTTATCCTTTGATGAACTAGATGTGGAGAAAAATTTTTTTTGCTGATGTTGCAGAGAATGAAGCAGTTGAAACTATTATCACTTGATTATCAAGATTTATTATTTTGATTTTTTTAATTATTTAGACTGCTAATTTTATTCTTTTCGTTAATTGCAAGTGTATGTTTATTTTTATGATAATATTTATAAATTTAGTTAAAATTTGATAACTTAATTTATTAATATTCAAATATTATATATATGATTCAATTTTTTCATATATTTTATTAATATTAAATATTATATATATATTTAAATATTAATAAAATATAAATATCTAGTCGTATATGTAACGTGATTTTTTTCAATTTTTATCGTATCGATATGTTTGTGCCATAAAATATCCATACCACGTACCGATATCAATGCTTCCCAGACTAAAAGTAATACTACTTGGATGGGAAACTACCTAACATTTTTTTCCACTCAAATTTGCATCATTTTTTTTATATTACAGATGACTAACATTAATTAATTTTATTAACTAACTAATTAATTCAATTTTAAAAATATTATTTTCAAATCTTATTTCTCTCTCTAATTCCCTTTGAAAAATCACAGACCCAACACCACTCCCCATCTCTGTGTCAGCTAATTCTAACATTTTTTCTCGTCCAAACTTGCACCATTCTTTTTACATTACAGATGGTTGACACTAGTTAACCTTTATTGACTAACTAATTAATTCAACCTTTGAAAATATTATTTTTTAAATCTTATTTCTCTCTTTAATTCTGAAAATGTGTGCCCTCTGAAAAATCGCAGGCCCAACACCACTCTCCTTATCTCTGTAATCCGTCAGTGGCTCAATCCTTCCCTGTCTTGCTTTCTCTATCCTTTCTCTCTCACCGTTTCTTGATTTTGTATCACCATTTTTCTTGATTTTTCATTTCTCTCTCACTGTTTCTCTCTCGCTCTCTACGCTCTCTCACTCCCCTATTTCTGCTTCTTCTTCTTTTTTGATTTCAATTTCCCCTTCTATCTCTCCTCTGTTTCTCTACTTTCTCACCTTTTTCATTTCTTCTTCTTTTCTCAATAATAATTTTTGCATGCAATTTATTTCTTTGTTTCTCCCTCACCAATTTTCTTGATTTTGTATCACTGATTTTCTTAATTTTCGTTTCTCTCTCACTCTCTGCACTCTCTCACTCCCTCTGTTTCTGCTTCTTCTTCTTTTTCTGATTTCAATTTCTCTTTCTATCTTTCTCCCATTTCTCTACTGTCTCACTTTTTTCATCTCTTCTTCTTTTCTCAGTAATAATTTTTGCATACAATTTATTTTTCATTTCTCTCTCATTGATTTTCTTGATTCTGTATCACCGATTTTCCTGATTTTCGTTTCTCTATCACCGTTTCTCTCTCACTCTCCCTATTTCTGCTTCTTTTCTTTCCTGATTTCAGTTTCTCCTTCCATCTCTCCCCTGTTTCTCTACTTTCTCACCTTTTCCATTTCTTCTTCTATTTCTCAGTCATAATTTTTGCATGCAATTTTTTCTTTTCATTTCTCTCTCATTGATTTTTCTTGATTTTGTATCACAGGGTTCTAATAAAGATCAGGATTTCAATTTTTCTATGGATTCCCCCTTTGTTCTTTCAAGTGGCAATTGTGCTCTCCCTCTGATGAGTTCTTTCCCCCTGGTTCTCTATTTTCTCACTTTTTTCGTTCGATATTTTTCTATTTCCTTCTTTTTTGATATTTTTGATTATAATTTGTAATTTTGTTGTTGAGTGAAATTTTGTATAATGGATGGATAATAGATTTTTCTATAATATTCTCTATCTGTAATTTCCCTCAATAGATTAAAGAGTTTATTTCTTTCCTCTTCTTCTGCCATTTGTCAGCTCAAGTTGTTACAAATAATCCCATGCATCGCATATTCGTTGATGGCGCGCTGGCATTAATAACATCCCAAACCTAGCTATGTCCTTCGTTGTGCGCCTAGTAAATATAAGGCATGTACGTAACATTAGTGACTCTTGATGCTGCCAACTAATGCAATTAATGTGCATGATGCGCTTCTTATTTGCATATTTTTCGATGAATTTTAAGTGTTCTGGCTAATAACTGTTAGTGTTTATACCATTTAATGCTTATGGAGAATTTAGTTGAGTTTAAATTTTGAAAAATATAAGCCGTGTTGCTGTGCTATTTAAACACCCTATGTAGCTGCTTCCTATCCAACTCCAAGGCAGTAAGTTTTGTTTGGCATATCAGTTCAAGTATATGTTCTGTTATATCTTTTCTATTACATGGATTTATTTGTTGAGATATAACATATATATTCATTCTGTGTTTGTAGATATCCTGTGGTGAAAATGAGTACTCTGAGGTTGGATAAAATTACTGATATTACACCACTGAGACAGAATAGGAGGATTAAGGTGAGAGTGGTGTGATTATGGATGACACTAGATTACAACCTACCTGATGAGGTGAATAGCATCGAAATAGTGCTCGAAGATAAAATAGTAATATTTCTTAGTTGCTTACTTTCCATTTATGACATTCCTTAAATGAAAAAAATCAAATAACTAATATTGGTGTGTATTTTTATCGCTTGATGAATAGGATGGGAGAATTCATACAACTGTTAAGAAAGTTTTTATGTAGTAGTTCATACGACTCATCAAAAAATTCAAGGTTCACATTATCTCTTAATTTGGAGTGGTGCAGAATAGTGGTTCATTCAGAACTTCTACTCATGCCTTTAGAATAAACTTTCAGTATTCTACTTCTGTGACTCAATGTGACGATATTGGGAGTATTTCAAAGTATGATTTCATTTCACCCCCTTCGAAGATATTATTTTCAGGGTGGCTGATGATAAGTATGTAGTCAGTATTGATGCGTGTCGGCATATCAAAATTAATCCTACTCACTACTATGTAGATAGGGTGAGTCGGGGTCGTATCCGCAGGGATTTTAGTTAATTGTTTCGAAATATAAAGAAAGAATAATAGATTGTAAGAACTAAGAAAGAAGTATGAAATTATAATAAAATTACTTTCATTAATCAAATAAAGAAGCGTACATAAAGAAAGAAATAAAATTGTAATACAAGACAACTAAACCAAGTTGATCTTCTTGCTGCGTCCGATGGTGGATGTATCTCCTTGAATCCTTCATCTTTCTCCATACAGACAGCGGCAGGATGGCTGGAAGGCTTGGTCTAAGAACTTCAAGGAAGAAAGGTTGATGGAAGCGGGTATGTAGAAGAAAAAGGGTAGCGGCACTAGGATTAGGACTTCTCCTAGATTTGATGGGATGTAGAAAGAGATCTGTGGAGGAATATGATGTTGTGCTAGGGTTAGTACCTCTTCTAGACTTATGGAGAAGAAGAAAAGGGAGAGAGAAAGAGAGAAGCTGGAAGAGAACTTAGGGTTGGCTTGATTGAAGAAGATGGAGGCCTTGGAGTTCTATTTATAGAATAAAGAGACTAGGGTTCATGAAAAGAGAGGTGGAGCGTGAATAATGATCTTTGGATCTTCATATTGATTCTCCTCCGTTGATCTTTAAGTCGTGTTCATACTGGAACAGGAGCTGGTTGCCTGGTTCACTCAAGTCTGATCCAATTTAAGTCATATGAATCCAAACTCCTAATTACCTACAAAATAGACTAGAGAGCATCAAATTTTAATAAAATAACATCAATTATTATAATATTTAGTATCCCTAGTGACTTAAATTAAGTATTCATTACACCTCCCAACGTGAACTTTTACTCGTCTTTGAGTAAAATAGATACATTAGCTTTGTGCACTAAATTATCCTTGAATCGAAAGTTATTCTAGATATTTCTAACTGTAGTGGATATCCGGCTAGACCATTAATGAGGTACTTCATTGGATTATCAATTCGACTCAATTAATGGTTGACTATTAACCATAGAAATTTTTAAAGATCTTCTTTCACCAATTTCTCACTCTACTCTTTAAGTCCTCTAACTTGATGTGAGCAGGATTTATTATCTTCTAACAATTTATTCCCCTTATTCTTTCTCTTTTTTTTTCTTTGTAGAAATATTTACATGAACAGTCAGTGCAATGTCCTAACCCTTAAACTTTCTAATTGACTTTGTAGCGAGCTTTAGACCAATGACTCCCAAATCAGTTGGCTTTAGGGTATTAGGTGTAAAACACTCTTCAGGCTTACTGACTCGAGTCAAAAAGGCTACGAGTTAAAAACTGACTATACAAGAGGTTTTTTCACATTCTCACCTTTTGACGCGAACAACAACGCTTATTTAAACGAAGGAGTCCGATTACTTAGTGAGAAATACTAAAACTTCTCTTTTTTATTTTATCTTTTTATAATAATTTTTTTTTGCATACCTCAACTTTTCCACCCATACCCCCATAAAGCAGATTCTTCATTGAGATGGTGGGAAGAGGGTTCTAGAATCACTCCAAAATTTAGTTTGGTCTAAATTTTCCCATTAATTGGACGTCCTTAATAATTTTTTCCTCAATATCTCTAAAATTATCTCGACCGTTAATCACTCATTGATTAGGGTGCCTAGTTAACTTCAAATTTAGATAAAATTCAGATACATAAACTAATTATTTCTGATCATACTCGAGGACTTAATTAAATTAGTTATTCTCTCCCCCAACTTAATTTTATTGTCCCCAATGGAAGAAGAGAATCATAATAAAGCTAAAATAGAATGTAACAAGGAAGAGCACCACCTGAGTTTGATGTGTGTAATCTTGATTGAGAGGTCCTTCATTGCTAGATGTGGTGTGTTCTTGACTCCATTGATCGTGGTGCTCCCCCAACTTGGCTAATTATCTTTCTCAAAAATTCTTATAAATAAAAGAAACTGGATAACTGAAAATAAATATTAGGTTGCCTCCCAACAAGCGCTAAATTTAAGGTCTTCAGCTGGACCAAGCCAAAGTTTCATTGTAGACTGGATCCTGCAATTCAATTGAGTCAACTTGCTCGCCATCTCTGATTTCATCCGTATAATGTTTCAACCGTTAGCCATTTACTTTGAAGGTGTTTCTTTGTTTAGGATCTTTGATTTCAATTGCTCCATGAGAGAATACTTGAGTTACGATATATGGTCTATCCCAACGTGAACGGAGTTTTTCAGGAAATAGTCGTAATCTCGAATTATAAAGCCACACTTTTTGATTAAGTTCGAATATTTTTGTAAATAATTTATTATGATAAGCCTTAGTTCGAGCCTTATAAATTCGTGAACTCTCATATGCTTTATTGCGTAGCTCTTCTAATTTGTTCGATTGTAGTCTCCTATTACTACTCGCATTTTTCATGTCAAAATTGAATTACTTTATAGCCCAAAATACGCAATGTTCTAGCTCTACCGACAGATGGCAGACTTTCAAAAATGAGTCGGTAAGGAGACATTCCTATCGAGGTCCTGTATGCAGTATGGTAGGCCCATAAGCATCGTCCAATCATCCAGACCAATCTTTTCGATCAAGCCTAACCGTCTTTCAAAAATTTGTTTGATCTCCCTATTGGAGACTTTCACTTGGCCACTAGTTTGGGGGTGATATGGTGTGGCAACTTTGTAAGTGATTTCGTATTTCTTCATTAAACTTTCAAAGTGCCTATTCGTAAAGTGTGCACCTCCGTCACTAATAATGGCCCTTGGGCAACCGAATCGACTTAAAATATTCTGTTGGATGAATTTGATTATCACCTTGTAATCATTCGTCCTGATTGCCATAGCCTCAACCCATTTAGATACGTAATCTACCGCAACCAAAATGTATTCATATCTATAGGATGGAGGAAAGGGGCCCATAAAATCGATTCTCCAAACATCAAAAACTTCTACGACTAAAATGGGAGATAGAGATATCATATTTTTTCTAGAAATATTCTCCATCTGCTGACAGCGCAAGTACTCAAGGCAAAATTTATGTGCACCTTTAAACAATGTCGGCAAGTAAAATCCATTTTGTAACACTTTCGCGGTCGTTCTCTTCCCACTGAAATGTCTCCTTCATGCATGAGAGTGACAAAAGGTAAGTATATTTTGATACTCACTGTCAGGGACACAACGTTGAATCACTTGATCAGGGCAATGTTTAAACAATTCGGATTTCTCCCAATAATAAAGTTTGACCTGTGAGAAGATCGATCCTTCTCCTATTTGTCCAATGGAGAGGAACTTGTCCTGTTACCAAATAGTTAACGATGTGGGCAAACCATAGGATTTGGTCAGAGGTAGTTGCAAAAAGTTATTCGTCAGAAAATTTCTCCTTAACTTCATCTGTACTCATCGTATGATCAACTAAGATTCTAGAAATGTGATCAGCGATCACATTTTTGAAACCCTTCTTGTCTCGAATTTTTAGATCAAATTTTTGAAGCAGAATGATCCATCTGATCAATCATAGTTTAGTATCTTTCTTTGAGAGCAGATGTTTCAGAGTCGCGTGATCAGAATATATTAGAACCTTAGACCCTAACAGATATGAACGAATTTATCAAGGGCGAATACCACCACTAATAGCTCTTTTCTTTTGTGGTGTAGTTCAATTGGACATCGGATAGAGTTTTGTTAGCGTAATAGATCACATGTGGCTCCTTATTGATTCTTTGACCTAAGACGGCCCTTCTTGCGAAATCGAAAGCGTCACACATGATTTCAAATGAAAAGGACCAATCAGGGGGTTTTATTATGGGTGCTGTTGTCAGGGCTGCTCGTAATGTGTGGAAGGCTTGTAGACATTCTTTATTAAAGATAAATGACGTATTTTTGGCTAGCAGATTGCACAAAGATCTTGATATTTTGCTAAAATCTTTAATGAAGCGTTTGTAAAATCCAGCGTGACTTAGGAAGGATCGTATTTGTCAAATCAAAGTGGGGGTGGTAGTTTTGAAATGATCTCGATTTTAGCTTTGTCTACCTCAATCTCTCTTTCAGAAACAATATGTCCCAATACGATTCCTTTCCGAATCATAAAATGACTCTTTTCTCAACTTAAACTCAGATTTATTTCTTGTAGCACTTAAGGACTTTGGAGAAGTTATGAAGACAATCCTCAAAGATGGTTCCAAATACGAAAAAATCATCCATGAAAATATCGAGATATTTGTCTACCATATTTGAAAAATGATCAAAATGCACTATTGAAATATAGCGGATGCATTACAGAGCCCGAATGGCATACATCGAAAAGTGAAAGTGCCATAGGGGCAAGTGAAGATGGTTTTCTCTTGGTCATCCAGAAATACAGATATCTGATTGTACCTTGAATAATCATCTAAAAAATAGAAAAATATTGACCTGCTAGCCGTTCTAGGATTTGATCGACGAAGAGTAATAGAAAATGATCCTTCCTAGTAATAGCATTTAGTTCCTATAGTCAATGCATACTCGCCAGCTAGATGGTGTGCGAGTGAAAAATAATTCACCTTCTTTATTCTCCACCACAGTAATACCTGATTTTTTAGGTACTACTTGGGTAGGGCTGACCCATTTACTGTCGGATGTGGGTAGATGATTCCAGTATCTAACTATTTTACCACCTCTTTCTTCACTACTTCTCGCATGTTTGGGTTCAATCTCCTCTGCATATCTCGATGGGATTTAGCATCTGCCTCGCAATGAATGTGGTGCATACAGATGGAGGATCAATTCCTTTAGATCAGCAATGGACCAGCCGATAGCCTCTTATTTCCTTCAGAACACCAACCAATTGTGCTTTCTGATCCGAGATCAAGTTTGATGCAATGATCACTGGGGGGTGTCATTAGGTCCTAGAAATGCATACTTGAGTGCAGCTGAAAGTGGCTTTAATTCTAATGCAGGTGGTGATTCTAATGACGGGACTGTGGGTGTATTGACTAATGCAGGTAATGGCTCGTACTTGATTGTCCAAGGGGAGTAGTTTCAGCATTTGATGTATCAACTAGAATATTTACTTCTTCGCTACCTCTCTCCATATCACAGTCATCCACTCCAAAATGCGTCAAGTGGGTGTCTCGAAAATTATGTGCAAAATCGTTGATGTTGCTTCCTCTATGATGTCCTCGAATGTATCTATCTCGAAGTAACTATCAGTTGATGGTCCCTGAGATGCACTGAACGCATTCAGTCTCAGTTTCTTATTCCCAAACGATATGTCCATGACTCCTATCCTACAATTGATGCACACGTTTGTCGTAGCTAGGAAGGTCTGCCTAAGATAATGAAAATTTATCTTGGATTGCCACTCAGTTTCATGTCAAGGACTAGAAAATCAACTGAAAAATAGAACGCATCTACCTTGACCAAAACATCTTCGATCATCCCACGTGGTGTCTTAATTGATCGATCAGCTAACTGTAAAGTAACCGACGTGGGTTTCAGTTCTCCAAACTTAAAAAGTTCATAAATCGAGCTAGATAAAAGGTTCACACTGGCCCCTAGATCCAGGAGAGCTTGTTCGATGTGAAAGTCTCCTATAATGCAAGAAATGGTAGGGGTACTTGGATCTTTAAGCTTTGGAGGGGTAGCGTACTGGAATACAGAGCTAGCTTATTCGGTGAGGCATATTTTCTTTGGGAGTTGTGATCGAGATTTACGTTTCTGAGTGTACAATTTCTTCCAAAATTTTGCGTAAGTTGGGACCTGTTTGATTGCGTCTAGAAAGGGTGGATTAATTTGAACTTGCTTAAATAATTCTAACATCTCATCGAGTCTTTTTCCTTCTTATCCGTAGGAGTAGGGGCTTTTAGGGCACTCAAAAATAGAGTTTTAGGCAAGTAAGGTGATTCCAGTGTAGTTAGTCTATTCTCTAGTTTTGGGTCCTCCTTGTTCTTGGGTGATTCAGGCTTGGTCGGAGGTCTAGGGTCGGTCTCATTGGTTTTACTCGTGTGTTCAATGACCTTCCCACTTTTGAGAGTCATGATTGATTTGGCATGTTCAGAAAAGGTATCTGATGTATTGAAGCTCTCAACCATGAATTATCCTCTCGGATTGCTCTCAGGTTGGCTAAATAATTTTCCTCCTTTCCTCCTATCGACTGCGATTGCTAGTTGACCTATTTGGGTCTCTAGCTTAGCAATAGATTGCATGTGGGAGCTAAGAGTTTGGGTGTTGACTTTTAATCATTCTAGCACTTTTAAAGCCTTCTCCTCAAAAGCTGAGCTATGACCAGTGGTAGACGGTTGAGGAGCGTTTTGAAACTGGTGGTATGGTCCATGCCTATATGTCAGATCCTGATAATTGGTCTAGATACAGTAGGGCTAACCACTGACTGTGGTCTCCAAAAAAATTTGGATGGTTTCTCCAGCCGTCTACGAGCTTGTTGGGTTTGAGCTTGCTGGACCTGCTCGTGCACAAATTCAAAAATTGAGGTGCGGTTGGGCATTCACTAATAAAATGGGTCGGCCTTGCACACAATGCATAAACATCTTGGACTGAATTAGGTAGAGTCGAAGAGTGTCCAGTATTCAGAAGACGGTCTAATTTTTGGGACAACTCATCTACCTTACTGTGGATATCCATAACGTTTCTAATCTGATAGTTTCCACCTCTTTTCTATTGAAATATGGGTTGTTCTCTAGAGATGGTAGAGATGTGATGCAGGGAGTTCTCACTAAGTGTTTCAAAAAGCTGTCAAGCCTCATCCTCACTCTTTAGCATGAATGTCCCACCACATATGCATCGATCATTTGTCAATGTTTCTTCGATAGACCATCGTAGAAACACTGAACAAGTTACCATTTGGAGACAGCGTGGTGGAGGTATTTATGAATAAGGTCTCTTAACTTTTTTCATGTCTCATGAAAAAGTTCACCATCCAATTGAAAAAAACTAGTGATAGCTTTTCTAATTTAATTTATTTTTTCAATTGGGAAGTATTTCTTAAGGAATTCTCTCTGAAGATGGTTCCAAATTGAAATGATTATGGAATCTAGGGAGTTTAACCAATACTTGGCTTTGTCCTTAAGTGAAAAAGAAACAATTTCAATCTGAGGGCATCATCAGAGAAGTTTTGAATTTTTACTGTGGAGCATATCTCAAAAAATTTATTCAAGTGTTTATACAGATCCTCATTCATCGGTCCATAGAATGATGGTAGCATTTGAATAATGCTCGACTTGATTTCATATTGTGCCGCCTCATAGGAGGAGGCTGGATACATGGCGAGTAGGTGTAAGATGACGGAGTAAAATACTCCCTCAATTGTCATGGTGGGTCAGTCTCTTATTTTGGATCTATAATTTTGATTTAGTTTATTCAAATCGTTCTTTCTAACTCTAGATCTAATGGGTGTAAATCAGGTTATAATAATCGGCGTCCTAGCATGCACCCAAAAGATCTCACCGAGTTTTAATTTCAATAAGTTTTTTTTTGAAAGAGAAGAGGAGAAAAGGAGGAGGGAAAAGAGTTCTAAAGAAGAGAACCTAAGGAGTTCTAATGCTAAGAAGATAGAGAAGAATTAATTAGATTTGATATTTTGGTTAACAATCAAGTGGTTCAATCAATCCTATCTATAGGTTATCCTAGATCTAGACAGCTCCTAACTGCCAAAGTCACCTTCAAGCACTCCAAGTAGCAGACTAGCCGCTCAACTGGTCAGATAAGTGTAAGGTTGGTGGGGGTTCCCTCCGTTGCTTTCCTTAGACACCAACTGTGTTGGCAAGGTAAGCGAACGAAATTAATTAATGAACCACCTTCCTTTGGGACATAATTTCTGAACCACTTTTCTAGACATTAGTTAAACTAACTAACCTGAACCTGGTCTAACTTTTAGGATTCTTTATCCTACTGAGCTTGAGGATCCTTAGAGGTCAATATCTAATTGATTTTAAATTAAAGATTTAGGTCAATGCAATTGTAAGATGGTGGTTTGTGGGTCAAAAAAGGGTGATGAAATCCCCACCTTAGTTGATTAGGGTTTTGCCCTTAAGATTTTTGATGAAATATGCAATGCAAAAAAAAGTATCCAAATATGTTAAGTAATTTTTAAGATTTAATTTATTTATTTATATTAGTCAAATATTATGTGATGTCTGTATTCTTTTTATATTATGTTATCTTTAAGCAAGAAGGAATAAGAGGTAAGTTTAAATTA
>KE504999.1:159810-190713 GCA_000441515.1 Elaeis oleifera | reverse complement strand
CAAGTAGGTAGCCTACAAATAAAGCAACAAATCAAATCACTTTTAAGGTAATAAATTATTCTAAGCTATGAAAAGCAGTAAATCACTAGGAATAATGGGCAATAATAAATAAGATAACTACTCACTATGTAAATAAAGTAATCTCATAGTTAAGAATAAAAAGTAACTACGTAATCTAAATAAAAGGCAAAGAATCTAATCTACTTAGGAAGCAGAAAATCACTAATTATATAAAGTAGTAAATTATTTTAATCTATAGAAAGTAGTAGATCACCAGGCTATAGAAAATAAAAATTTTTCTATGCATGCAAATAAAGAAATTTAGATATAAAATAGTAAATCTACCATATACGAAAAGTAATATGAGATAGAAATTTAAAAAAAAATAATAAAGATAATTAAGTAATTAAAATAAATTAACTAACAATAAAGGTAAACTACTAATCAGCAAAGTAAAGTATGGAAAGCAAGAGTATAAGAGAAGAAATAATCAACTAGAAATATAAAGCAGTGAAGCATATAAGGCAGTCAAGTAATCTAAAGTAAGAAATAAAAATCTAGAAAGCAGTAAAATATTTTTTTATTATTTATATTTTTTTGATTTTTTTTCAAAACAATCACGTCAAGATCTCTGACAACAGCGCTAAAATTTGATGCGTGTCGTAGCACACCAAAATTAACCCTACTCACTACTATGTAGATAGGATGAGTCGGGATCGTATCCGCAAGGATCTTAGTTGATTGTTTCAAAAATATATAAAAAATAATAATAGATTGTAAGAAACTAAGAAAAAAGTATAGAAATTATAATAAATTATTTTTCATTAATCAAATAAAGAAGCGTACATAAAGAAAGAAATAAAATTACGATACAAAACAACTAAACCAAGTTAATCTTCTTGCTACTTCCGATGGTGAATATGTCTCCTTTAATCATTCGTCTTCTTCCGTGCAGACAGCGACAGGATGGCTGGAAGGCTTGGTCTAGGAGCTCCAAGAAGAAGGTTGATGGAATAGATATGTAGAAGAGAAAGAGTAGCGGCACTAGGATTAGGACCTCTCCTAGATTTGATAGGATGTGAAAAAGAGATCTGTGGAGGAATATGATGTCGTGCTAGGGTTAGTACCTCCCCTCGACTTATGGAGAAGAAGAAGAGGGAGAGAGAAAGAGAGAAGCTTGAAGAGAACTTAGGGTTGGCTTCATTGAAGAAGATGGAGGCCTTGGGGTTCTATTTATAGAGTGGGGAGGCTAGGATTTCATGAAAAGAGAGATGGGAGCGTGAATAAAGATATTGGATCTTCATATTGATTCTCCTCCGTTGATCTTTAAGTCGTGTTCACACTGGAATAGGAGCTGGTTGTCTGGTTCACTCAAGTCTGATCCAATTTGAGTATAATTTGAGTCATATGAATCTAAATTCTCAATTACCTGTAAAATAGACTAGAGAGCATCAAATTTCAATAAAATAACATCAATTATTACAATATTTAGTGCCTCTAGCAACTTAAATTAAGTATTCATCTAGTATGATGTTTTCAATATATCCTTCTAATGGTGTGTCCAATATGAAATTAAATTTTGAATATCTAATATATGTTTTCATAATTTATAGATGTCATTGGTAAGCATGGTGATTATGGTCAGATGGAGGATGTTAATAAAGATAGAAAGATAGTCAAGAGAATGATATTGGAGCTTCAAAATCTGGGGTATGAAATTTTATTCTTTTAATATCTCTTTCTTTATAGCCTTTTCCAAATGATATATGAATGTGTAATACGTTGTGGTACAAATGATTTCAGAGATAGGAAATTAATTGTACACTGTGGGGATAATTTGTTGAACAAGTTCATAATTATCTAGGTGAGGGGAATGAAGGACCTGCTATCCTAATAATCCAGTGGTGCAAAATCAAGGACTATATAGGTAAATACTACTGATTTATTTTGTCTTTATAATTTGTTGTATATGCATTATGTTTGCTTTTAATGTATCCTTATTTATTCTTTCTTTACAAACCAATAAGAAATCTAAGACCCTGTAAGCTGTCTAATTTTCTATATGGCACTAGATTGCTTATCAATAGTGATGAATCAGCTGTGATAGAGTTTAAAAACAAGTATGCTAATCTAAATTTTCTATTATGCATATTTATTTCCCTTAGCTTGATTATTTATCAAATTAATTTGTTATTTACTACAAATGGATTCTGTGAATATTTCAAAAAATAGTCTGCATGATGGACAAGATACTGCATCTACTCGGAGTCAGCTATCTGGTCAATCTAATATATCCATATCTGATGACCTTCTTCATCTCACTCCAAAGAAGAACCTTACAGAGGTCAGATATACTAAAGAGATTTGTTAGTTGCTTTCTAACAGTGATCCTTTTTTATAATTTAAAATTATTTAAGAGATGGTATATGATAATAAATAAATTTTGATGGTAGGCCTGCATATGTGTCACTGTTGCAACTGTTTTGAAGCTAGAGACTAAGATCCTGTTTGGCTAAGCTTTTAGAGTGCCAGAAAGTATTTTGAAGTGATATAGTGATATTTGATAAAAATATCGAAAAATTATTTTGGCTTTGTCAGAAAGTTAAAAAGGCTTACTTGGAGAAAATTATATTTTGAAACTTTCTCCAAAAGTACTTTCTGGCTAATGTCAGAAAGCTATTTTATTTTCTCCCAAGCACTTTATCAATATGATTATCAAATAGCAAATACCTCTTTGTAAAAGTTCTACTTTCAAAATTTTACTTTTCAAAAGCTCTACTTTCAAAAGCTTTAAAAGCTCTACTGTCAACAGTAATCCTAAACAGAGCCTAAGAATGGTTGGTATTAGACTGCCTACAGAAAGTGTTCTAAAGGGGTTTACCCTAATGGTGATGGTTTTTTCTATGAAAAATATAATAAATTGTTTATTCTGCTCTGTCAAGGTTGGCTAATTTAAATTTATACAGTTTTTTTTTAATTCCTACATATATATGCATATGACCATTGTTATATTGCTTATGTTGGTTTGAGCTACTATAGCTTCAAGATTCAACTACGAGTAGTTGATGATTCTGAAATATGGATGTGTGCTTTCTGTTGTTTAATCGTGAGGTTCTACATTTTCTCCATAGAATAGCTGCTGAATTGTGTGAAGAAGTGCTAGCGATATAGTATAATAGACTTTTTCTCATTAATTTATCTTTGATGATGACATTGATTAAATGGATGTATTATTTTTCACAAAAGGAGGTGACATTAATGAGGTTCCTAAGAGGTTGAATGATTTTCTTGGGAAGACATTTCTGTTCAAAATTCAAATCAAGAAATCTGACATTGGTCATACAGAACTAGTTTATGTGGTTATGAAAATGACTCATGATGAAGAGCTTATATCAAGCTATATATTTTAACACTGATCATGGTACTCAGATATTTTTTTTAGATATCAATAAATAACAGATTGCCTTTATAACCTCAGTTGTTCTCATATCTTCTCTTTTTTGAATACAAGATTTTGGAGAGAGTGGTCTTACCCCAATAGTTGCTGCTTAGAAAGTGAGACTACTTTTGTTTTTACTATCGTATCTTTGATTTGATTTTTTTTACTCTAAATATTGTCATAGCCTTTTTTATTTTGATTTGCTAGGAATCAAACTCTGAAGAGGATGATAATAGAGGTATGTCTTCATTGAATGCTGCTACTCTTGCAAAGAGGTTCATCAATGAAGGTTTGGATGTATACTAATGGATTGGGAGGATATTATCTGACAACCCAAATGTCAAGCACCAAGATGAAGAAGGCAATCAAGTTAGAGAACGATTAAAGATGCTTATGATCTGTTTACAAGACTCTTTCTTATTCTGTTTATTTTACTCTGATTTGGTTAGAGATTTTGGCTATGTATTTATGGATGAATACTGGATGAGCTTTTTTATAGAATGCTGCCCATGTTGGCTGTATTTTTTGTTCTACATTGATCGTATTATGACTCTTATGGTATCTTTTCCATTTGAATGTAGAAATTTATGAATATTATAATTATGCAACATGTGGATCTTTAGTTCTCTTCTTTATTAATTAGATTGTTAGAGAATTTATTATCAGTCAATTATTATATTTATATGATTATCTCATATCTTCAATTGAAAAATAAAAAAATTACTTCATCTACCAATCACATCTAAATAGATACAACTGTACAGAGGAATAAATTTCTACTCGATGAGACATCACCTCTTCATCTGCCTGGCAAAACATCCTCAGGTCCTTATTTGCTGAAGCTCATGATGTTATGCTATCCTATTTACAAATATATCCAATGCTTGAATATTTTATAAGCATAATGCAATATTTCTCTGGGACTGTTATCAGCTTAGACTTCTCTGGCCCCAATTGTTAATCAAACCATAACTCAAATATACAGTTGATCATGCCAGATACATTTTAGGTCAACCAATATTCTAAAATAGCATGTCAACTCTGAAAAGAAAGGCTTATTGAAATATAGATCAAATAGAAGCAGTAAGATAATAATTATTAGATGTATACCCTAGAAGCCAATCAGACTGATACATATATTTATTCTAAGATATATTTTATATTTGATATTTTTATTATCAGATTAATTATTTCATTCACGTTGTTTATGTGTCCATGAATCATCTAAGAAATTAATAAGATGATGATATATATTCTCAAGAATTGAGAATTTGAGACATGTATCATTGGTGATTAATTTTAAATTACTTTCGATCGATGGATCATCATGGAGATGGTGATTGATCCAAATAGATTGGTACCCGAATCACTTTTCTTTTAGGATAAATAAGTCTCGAACCTACATTATGGAGAGACTGGAGTGAGAGTGCAGGTAGTGGTTAGAGAATAAGGATATCGAGCGTGATTAATATGAAAAATCACTTGAATGTCTACTCACTCATCAATGACTTGCTTGAGGTTGCAGTAATGTGACTAGTCCTTGGACCTACAGTATCTCAGCTGTTCATAATGAAGTTGCTATAGTTTGACTGTACATACACTTGGTCTCCTAGCCATATGGATCCTTACGGTGCATGTTGGCTGCAATGAGTTTATTGTAGGAATAGGATGTACATCTATATGGGATCTATTGCTGTTGGTAGATAAGGAAGTCAGTCCTATATGATTAATGAAATCGAGTTCAGAAGATCTTTACTGAGGCAATATGAATATAGAAAGAATTTTTATAGTTTTCACATCAAAAATTCAAATCGAATAAATTTGACATATGATAGACGATGAGATTTGATGAAAAATTTATAATCTCCATCTTGTCAGGACTCACGATGGAAGGATTATATCACACGATAACTGTACCCAGAGATTCATCTATTCTATTTTATTAGAATAACACTACATGCTACTAGATGTTACTGGTGGATTGTTAGACTCTTAAGAATTATTATGATCAATAATTCTTATAGTGAGTTAAAATTGTTTCAATTCATTAAAAAGAGTTTCGATGATATTCATGATGAAGATTACAGCATGTCTCACTACCAAATAGAATAGAACCTATAAGATCACACACAAAAGGGAATAGGTCAAGAATTTAATTTTGAATATTAGAAGTCCTATTTAGATTAGGATTTTATAAATTCTAAAGGGTTTTGGAATGCTATGCTAACACATGGTTAAATCCTAGATTCTCCATGTCATTAAGAGTCCTTATGTGATAAAGATTTTGATTTTGATTTTAATTGAGTATGTATCCAATTATTAATTGTGTCGAGAGAAAGAGAGGAGACAATAAGCTCGAGTCCTCTTCAAATAAGGATTTGAGGAATTAAAGAATTGGGCTAAATGAAAAGGTTTGATTTGGTCAAAGCCTTATGGGATTTGGACTTGTTGTTATGAGATTAGATCTCATAATTAAAATCCAATATCCACTTGGAAGAGTCCCTTGCAGCCCCAAGTCCTCTTGTAATCTAAAATTTAATTGGTTAAACTCTTAGACGCCATGAAGGAGTCCTAGGCGCGAGGGATTCATACCTATAAGTCAAGGGCTCTACAATTTGTTGTGCATGGTAGGAAAAAGGCTGAAACATTATTTTTTCCGACACCTCTTCCTCTTCTTTTCTCTGTCTCAAGCCCATAGTTGGGACACCCAAGAAGTTGGGTGGTTGGGAATTTTTTCTCTCTATTTCTTTGGTATCTGGTGATCAAATGTTAATGCCCGATCAAAGGCTGCGAAGAAAAATTCTGCATGCTGATTTTCTTATGAAGAAAATCAAATCTATTTGAAGAGAATCTTGATCTTTTCTATGTAGATACTTGTAGAGATTGGATACTTATGCGGCTCCAAAAAATTAAAAAATATATCCACGATCATTAGATTACAGTGACGAACTATCCGTGCCAAGATGAAGATCTAATTTCTTTCTTAAATCTTAACCTTAACAACTATGAGAGTTCCGGGATTGATTCGAGATGAGATCTCATATCTTATTGATTTGAAAATATATTTTCTAATATGTATATGATCATAAATTTTAATTTGCACTGTATCTCTAATAGTGGTATCGGAGCCATCCTCATATGTTTTAAGATTAGATTGCTGATTTGGGTATCATAGGTCGTTTAACCAGATTTTATACATAAAAAATTTTGATCTTATTGACTGATTTGATCAGCAACATCAATGGTCAATAAGATCATAAATTTGTAGTGATGAGATCACATGATGTTTAATTAGGTCTATGTTAAACAATCACCTCGATACTCAAATCTAAAATTTTTGTTATGTGTGAGATACATATGATGATGATCATAGGATTGCAATCCCTTTACCTATCTCTGTGATGTATTGTATTTGTGGACCCTATGTATGTAAAATTATTTATTATTGGATGCTTGCGAGCATCATCAGAATTATGTAATTTGGAGACTTGAGTGTCTCATATGATAAAGGGCTGTAATTATTTTCATGGTATGTATTATATGGGCCCCGTTGTGTGAATGATTGCACGTCAATGATTGATCAGTTGCAAGTCTACATCATGAGCAAGCATGGTTGAGTCGAGTGATTGGTTCAAGCTGGATCAAGATATTGATCGTGATGAGATCGAGGATGGCTTTGGATCAATTTAAAGAGTTGAAGACGATCAAATCAATTGATGTGCTTGTGCTTGTACTCTCACCCATAGACCCCGATTCAGCTCAATGGCTTTGTAAATAACCATGATTTGAGATCTAAATTAAATCTCCTCACATATATTAAGTCGAGCGATCTTCCATCATTGTAGATGTGTGAGCGTCCTACTGATGTTGACTATTCTCGGTTGATCACAATGATTCAGTTGTATCGAAAAGACGCAACCACTCTATAGCATGAGATGCTATGGGGTAAAATGGGTTGAACCCAATAACTGTCAGGTAAAGGATCCAATGACGGCTTTGCCTAAGTATTGAACGGTGGGTCTGACTTAATTAAGAAATGGGGTCAATAACTATTAGGTGAGACCTATATAACTTAAAGACTGATTACCATTGCAACATGCTTGAGAAGTATTGGACAAGAGTTGTCTACTCATTGATTTATGTGTCATCAATAACTATTAGATGAGATGTGTATAGATTGGTGGGATCGCAATATCCACTTAAAATTTTAGTCATGAAAAATTTTTATTCTCTATCTGAGGAGTATGAGAGATCCTAGAAAATAGTAAGAGGCACGCTTGTTTTTTAAAAAAATTCTAAAATAAACTTGTGAAGTAAATACAAAAAATCTAATTTGAATTTCTACTCTCTATAAAACAACATGTCAGCTTCCAATTCCTTAGCTCGCATTCTTAAAACCAATCACCTAACTAGACCTAATTATAAAGACTAGCTCAAAAACTTAAAAATTATTTTAAGTTCTAGGAATATAAGCTATGTACTGGATCAGGATTTTTCTACGTTACCAATTTATCCTACGACTGACCAAAAGGCAGTACTTGATAAATGGACGGATGATGACAATAAGGTTAGGTGCTATATTTTGGCATCGACGTCAAATGAGCTCCAATACCAGTATAAGGACATGAAGACTATTAGGATCATGCTGACTTATTGCAAGAATTATATGATGAGCAGAGTCGATCAGCACATAGATAAGGTGTCCAAGAGACTCTTCAATGTAAAGATGCACGAGGGACAGTCTGTCCATGATCATTATTTGACCATGATCAAAACTTTAAGAGCTTGAGAAGCTCGGCATGATCATGCATAAGAAATTATAATTAGATTTGATCCTGCAATCCATTCCCAATTCGTATGGATAGTTTATTGTAAACTACTACATGAATAAGATTGAATGCACCTTACCTAAATTGTTGAATATGTTGGTGACTACTAAAAGGGCCTTGAAGAGTTCAAGGGGCATGGTTCTTCTTGTGGAGTACGCTTTATCTTCCAAAGAAAGTCTAATTGAAAGAAAAAAAACATGTGAAGAAACAAAAGAACGAGACCAAAGAGGACACTCCCAAAAAGAAAGCCACCAAGAAAAATATTTTTATTGCAATGCTGATGGCCACTGGAAGAGAAACTATCTTGTCTATATGAAATCCCTAAAGAAGAATGACACGCCTTCAGAAGATATGTCTGACCTGTTTGTAAATAAAACTAACCTTATGATTTCTTCTACTTTCAGTTGGATTTTGGACTCTGATTCTAGTTCTCATTTATGTACTTCAATGTAGGGTCTAAAGAAAATAGAAGCCTGAAGAAAGGTGAAGTGACCCTACGGGTCAGCAATGACACAAAAATTGCTGCTGTGACTATGGGCACCTATTCTCTATGATTATCATATACTTTTAGTTTAGTAATTTTAAGAGACTATTATTATGTACCTACTGCAAGCAAGAATTTAATTTTTATTTCAATATTGATACAAGATGATTATGTTTTTATTTGATAAAGATTATTGTTTCAATTTATTTGAAATAAATTGGTTACATGTGGTTTTATGATTAACAATCTCTATTACTTACATATGGATATATCTGTAAATATTTCAGAGTAGATAGTGAGTGCCGTAGGATCTAAGAGATCTAGAGATAAGATGAACCTAAAGTATATGTGGCACTTCAGACTTGGTCATGTTAGAGAGGATAGGATGAACAGATTGGAGAAAGATGGGCTTCTAGGCTCACTAAATAATGTCACTTATCCAGTTTATGAGTCATGTCTTCAAGAAAAAATGATCAAACAATCTTTGTAAAACAAGGGAGAGGGCTATTGAGATACTTATCATGGTATATACTGATGTGTGTGATCCATTCGATATGCAGATCAGGATTGGTTATCTTTACTTCATTATTTTATCGATGATTATTCATAATATAAGTATGTTACCTTATGAGATATAAATTCGAAGCTTTTAAAAAGTTCAAAAAATTCAGATATGAAGTAGAGAAGCAAACTGAAAAACTTCTTAAGGTTCTTCGATCAGATCAAAGAGGTGAATATCTTAGTGAAGAATTTTGAAATTATCTCAAAAAAAATATCATTATCTCACAATGGACTCCTCTAGGTATACCTCAACTCAACGGGGCATCGGAGTGGAGGAATCGAATCCTATTGGATATGGTTCGATCGATGATGAGCTTCACTGATCTTTCACCATTTCTTTAAGGATACACATTGCTTACTTCCATTTATCTACTCAATAGAATTTTCTCTAAATCTGTTCCTATTACGTCGTATGAGATGTGGTATGGTAAGAAATCGAGTTTTGGTCATCTCAAGATTTAGAGATGTCTGGCCTATGTCAAGCGACTACAGACAGATAATTTAGAGACTAGGTCCTATAGGGCTCATTTTATTGGGTATCCTAGAGAGTCTATAGAATACTACTTTTACCTCTCAGAGGATCACAATGTAGTTGTGAGCTGACATACTATTTTTTGAAAATTAGTTTATCCAAGATGGAGTTAATGGAAGGAAATAGAACTCGAAGAGAAAGTCTTTGAAAAGCAACGAGTTACAGGACCTTCAGAACCTATTCATGATGAGCTAGTATATGCACTTCCTATTCCACCTCATAGATCTACTAAGATTTTCTATCCTCCTAAAAATACTTAGGTATTCTGACAGAAGAAATAGAGAAAATATTCCTCACAAAAAATAAAGAGCATGAAGATGATCCCAAAATCTACAATGAGGCGATGTCAGACATTGACTTCAAGAAGTGGTTGAAAATTATGAAGTCAAGAGTTAACTCGATGCATTCCAATCAAGTTTGGATCTTAATGGATCCACTAGAAGGTATATTATATATTGGATACAAATAGATCTACAAAAAAAGATAGCTTCGGATGAAAAGGTAAGACCTATAAGATAAGGCTCGTGGTGAAAAGTTAACTTTTTTGTCTATGTTTATGCTAAACTTCATCCGAACACTGCTTGCTATTGCAGCATACCATGATGAGATCTGATTGATGGATGTGAAAATTATCTTCATGAATGGATATCTTGAGGAAGCTATCTATATCGAGTAGTCTCTGAGTTTCACTTTTAATGACAAAAGTCACAAGGTATGCAAGCTACAATAGACTGAAGCAAGCATCTCAAAATTGAAATACTCGCTTCAAAGATGTGATCAAATCATTTGATTTTATTAAAAATGAAGAGGAGCCATGTATTTATAAGAAGATCGGTAGGAGTGCTGTCAGATTCCTCATATTATATATGGATGACATCCTTCTGATTGAAAATGATGTTTCTATGTTGACTTCGGTTAAAGTTTGGTTATCTAAGGAATTTTTCATGAAAGACCTTGAAAAAGACATCCTACATCTTGGGAATAAAGGTCTATGAGATAGATCTAAAGGATGCTAAGATTTTTCATAGAAAATATATACTGAGGAGGTGTTGAAGAAGTTTAGCATGGAAAATTTTAAGAAGAGATTGATACCCTTAAGCATGAGATTTATCTCTCAAAAGGATGTACCTCAGTACATCTGAAGAGATTTAGTGCATGAGCAAAGATTCTTTATGTTTCGACTATAGGGAGCCTCATGTATGCCATGCTATATATACGACTTGATATAGCCCTTACCATAAGTGTCACAAACAGATATCAGTCGAATCCAGATGAGGAATACTGGACTGCTGTGAAGAATATTCTTAAATATTTGAGAAGGACTAAAGATATGTTCTTGATCTTTGAAGAAAAAAGAGAGTTGAAAGTACAAGGATTCATTGATTTAGACTTTATATGTGATGTTGATGATAGAAAGTCTACATCAAGATATGTTTCTTATGCAATGGAGGTTAAGTGAATTGGAGAGTGTCAACAACCGATCATTGCAGATTTTACCATGAGAGCTGAGTACATTGCCGCTTCTTAGGTTGCTAAGGAAGCCTTCTAGTTCAAGAAGTTTGTTGCGGATCTTGATATAATATTATCAGATACCATAACACTATACTGCAACAATAATGGTGCCATAGCTTTAGTTATGGAGTTTAGATCTCACCAAAAGTCCTAACATAGAGAGCGATGATTTCACATTATTCACGATGAGCTATATTAAGGTGTAGAGAGTAGATCCCACGAAGAACATGGCAGATCCACTGACCAAATCACATAGCTAGCAAAAAATCAAAGTACATCTTGAGAAGATGAGGCTTAGGTATATGGCTGATTGACTTTAGTGCAAGTGAGAGATTGTTAGATGTATGTCTTAGAAGTTAATCGGACTGATACATATATTTATTCTAGGACATAATTTTGTATTTGATATTTTATTATCAAGTTAATTACTCTATTTATATTATTTATGTATCCATGAATCATCCAAAGAATTAATAAGATGATGACACATATTCTCAAGAGTTGAGAATTTCAGGCATGTATCATTGATGATTAATTTTAAATTACTTTCGATCGATGGATCATCATGAGGACGATGATTGATCTAGATAGATCGATGCATGGATCACTTTCTTTTTAGGATAGATGAGTCTCAAGTCTACAGTGTGGGAACACTGAAGTAAGAGTATAGAGGTTGTTAGAGAATAAAGATATCAAGCATAACCAATATGAGAAGTCACTTAGATGTCTACTCATTTTTCAGTGACTTACTTGATGTTGTAGTAGTATGACTAGTCCTTGGATCTATGGTGCTTCGGCTATTCATAATGGGATTGCTGTAGTTTGATTGTATATACACTTAGTCTCCTAGCTGTATGGATCCTTACGGTGCATGTTGGCTATAATGATTCATTTTAGGAATAAGGTGTGCACCCATATAGGATCTATCATCCTTGGTAGATAAGGAAGTTAGTTCTATGTGATTTATGAGACCAAGTTTAGAAGATCTAGGTCAAGACACTGTGAATATAGAAAGGAGTTTTCATAATTTTATATTAAAAACTCGAGTCGAATAAATTTGATATATAACAGATGATGGAGTTTGATGAGAAATTCATAACCTCCATCTTATTGGGACTCATGATAGAAGGACTGTATCACACGGTAACTGCATCTAGAGGTTCATCTATTTATTTACTAGAATGCCACTACATACTGCTAGGCATCACTAGTGGACTGTTAGACTTTTGAGAATTATTTTGATGATCAATAATTCTCATAGAGTGGGTTCGAATTGTTCCAATCCATTGAAAGAAGTTTCGATGATATTCATAATGGAGATCATAATATTTCTCATTACTAGACAGAATAGAACTTATGAGATCACACACAAAAGAAATAGGTCAAGGATTTAATTTTGGGCTTGAGAAGTCCTATTTGGATTAGAATTTATGAAATCTTAAGGATTTGGAATACTATGCTAATACACGGTTAAACCCAAGATTCTTCATGTCATTGGGAGTTCTTATGCGATAAGGATTTGATTTTAATTTGAGCATATACCAATTATTAATTATGTCAAGAGAGAGATAGAAGGGACAATGAGCCTGGGTCCTCTTCCAATAAGGATTTGAGGAATTAAAGGATTGGACTAAATCAAAAGATTTGATTTGATCAAAGCCTTATGGGATTTGGACTCCTTGTTGTTATGAGATTAGATCTCATAATTAAACTTCAACACCCACTTGGAAGAGTCCCTTGTAGCCCCAAGTCCTCTTGTAATCTGAGATTTAATTGGTTAAACTCTTGGATGCCAAGAAGGAGTCCTAGGTGTGAGGGATTCATACCTATAAATCAAGGGCTCTATAATTTATTATGTCTGGTAAGAAAAAAGACTGAAACAGATTTTTTCCGGCACCTATTCCTCTCCTTTTCTCTCTCACACACCCATAGTTGGGACGCCCAAGAAGTTGGGTGGTTGGGAATTTTTTTTTCTCTCCTTTCTTCTTGTATCTGGCGCTCAAACGTTGATGCCCGATCAAAGGCCGTGAAGAAAAATTCAGTATGCTGATTTTTGGTGAAGACAATTAAATCTACTTGGGGAGAACCTTGATCTTTTCTATATGGATACTTGTAGAGGTCGGATACTTGTACGGTTTCAAAAATTAGAAAAGATATCCACGATCATCAGATTGCGGTGAAGAACTATTCACATAAAGGTAAAGACCTAATCTTCTTTCTTAAATCCTAATCTTAACAACTATGAGGGATCCGGAGTTGATTCAAGAGGAGATCTCGCATCCTATTGATATGAAAATATATTTTTCTGATTTGTATATGATCATAAATTTTAATTTCTGCTGTGCTAATCAACCCTAGTTTCTAACAATAATTTCAGATCACTAAGCACCATAAGAAATCAGAAAGATTGAGGAAAATAGAAAAGATATAAAATAGATTATAGGATATATATAATAATAATTATTATTCATTATTGATTAATTCAACATGTGCAACCTTCCATGTTCTGCCTTCCTAGCTATAGTTATTAATTATATATACACACTATCTCTGTCACCATAAAAAATTTTTGGTGTTCCCATTGTTGCATAAAACTGTCTTCTTTCAAACTCTAGACTTTGCTCCCATATAACTTTCTTTGTTCAAGCTCTGCACTTTCTTCTTTCAAGTTCTTTACTACAATGGATGAAAAACAAAAGAGATATTCACGGTACAGAAGGGCCATTCTCACCAAAGAGAAACATGCTAGAAGTGTTTATGCTTCTTAAGGTATAAATTAATTTAATTTATTTCCAACAAAGACATGGGTTTGGATGTAATTTTTTCACAATAAAAATTGATGTTAGTGTTTTCTTTCTAGGCAACGATATATCTCTATCAAGAACTACACTTTCACAAAAAATGACACCAGATTTTGTTCTACAGAGCATAACACCTTAATGAAGAACTGCTAGGAGTACATTAGTTACTTTTATTTATCACTCTATGAGTGACATCTCAAATGGTATTAATTATAAATATATATATTTTCTATTTATTTGACTTTTGCAAAAAAAATTTCAATTATAGAACATGTTATGTAAGATATTCTTTTATTTTTTTCTCTTTGATTTAATATGAGTATAACTATCTAGTATTGTGCTTCTAATGTAGTTCTGCATAGAGAGGTGCATAGTCCTCTCTCAATAGTTGAGGATCATCCTATCAAATCAAATCATTGGCTACAATCAAAAATAGAAAAGCGAGTCAAAGTTGTGATGTAGAGAATATTATATCTCTGAAAGATCTATCAGGAGTAAATTGGTTACTTCTATTTATCATTCTATCCAATTGAAAAATACCTCTAAGAGAGTGAAAGTTGGTGAAAGGTCCAGGATGCCTATCAATGATGAGTCAAATGGTAATGATAAATATTTGTGTTTATTCTTTATGTTTTATCTAAGAAAATAATTGTATTTAATATAAAAGATGGTGAAATATTTGTTTATCTATTTTTTGTTTGCTTCAATATGTATAATACATTCTATTTTTTTGCTTCTACTGTAGTTTTGGATATAAAGTTACACAATCCTATCTCAACACTCCAGAATGATCCCATACGATCAAATTATCAGATGAAATTAAAACTATATAGCAAAGTCGGAGTTCAATCTCTCAGAGAGACTATTTAGCTACACCTATGATGGAGACCAATCATCTGGCATCTTTCTCTAAGGAATCTACACATAGCAATAGTGCATATTTGACTGGTCACAAGAAACATGGATATTGATAGATGAGCATTGATAGTCAAAGATCTCACATGCTTGCTGGACTGCATATAATCCCAAACAGCAGAATTCTGTCTTCTTTTTTTCTGAAAGTGTTGATCAAGTTCAAACCCCTGATCATCAAATGGAAGAAAATGTAATTGACAATTCTATTTAGTCAATTGACATGTTGATGGACATAGATCGTATAGGTTGTATTTATAACGATCAGTGTTTAAATAATTATTTTATATGTTTTACTCAGTTTTTATGTTCTTCATTAGAATCCAATACTCACGATGTTACCCTTGAAAATACAAGTACAATCAATGGAGAAGGTACACTTTCATAGCAAAATAGTTTACCATAACTAAAATCATGCTTTATTTATTTATTTTTTTGGAGTACATAGTTATATTTGTATTCAAATAACATTCTATTTATATCTAAAGTTATTTTTGCTAATTTACAGGATTGGATTCTGAAGATGTGCATGATGAAGTCCAAAATAATACAACCATTGAAGGTATAATGTATCTTTCCAATATTAATCTTATAATTTAAATTTAAATTGAATTTTATGTTTCATCACTGAATTTGTGTATGCAAAAAACTCTTTTCATATAGGTTTGTTTCCACATAAATTTCAATTTTTCTCATACAGGAATGAGTTCTCTGAATATGGTTAATACTAGTATCAGAAAGTCAAATATTGAAAGTGTATATGATCAAAATTTATAAAGAAAATTACACTTTCCGACTTTCCATGTTAGAAAGTCACACTTATTATCACATCGCTTATTTTATTCATTATAGATTATTGGGATATCAAAGATCAAACATGGCCATGTGAATATTGTGGAGCTTTGATGTAGTATGATGAGAGAGTAAGGAAGTCACAAAATGCTAGAAAGCCAAAGATATCATTATGTTATATTCAAGGAAAGGTATCCTTGCCATTGACACAAGATCTTCCTCCGTTGCTCAATGATCTTCTGCATAACAAACATCCTAATAGCAAAAATTTTATTGAAAATATAAAAGCATATAATATGATGTATGCATTCACTTCAATGGGTGGCAAGATTGATAACTCTATTAATGATAGAGGTGGATCCTATGTATACAAAATGAGTAGACAAAACTGTCATAAAATTGAAAGTTTGCTTCCAAAACAAGGATCGTCTCCTAAATTTGCTCAGCTATATATATATATACATGATATGGCTAATGAAGTCTCCAACCAAGTCAAAGCTGTCAGGTATATATCAATTGGTACTGCTGCTTATTGTTTCTTTGTTAACATTATATTTTCATTAAAATTTTGTCAAAAATGACTTCCCTATTAACTATTCTTTTAATAATGTATTAAGGGATTTCAAAAATGATGTAATATAACATATACTCAGTTATGTCTAACTGTGCTATTTACTTTTAAGTGCCTTATTTGAATGAAATTTATATGGTTATATATAGTAATTGTGCCTCAGTTAAAAACTTACAAACTATTGCCTGACAGTATTTCACCTCTTTTTGATTTATAGTTCGGGATAGGATATTGATTTATATGATCCTAATATTGCAGAAAATTTGAGAGTGATGATTGATAGGAACAATGTCTTAGCCAAAGCATTCAGAGTAGCCAATGATAGATTTCTAGATGAAAACTTTAGAAATATGAAACTGAGACTAATCAACAAAAGAGATTTTGATAGAAAGAGATATAACTTCCTACTGCATCAGAAATGGTTGCTCTTATTGTTGGAGATATAGGAGACTTAGGTGCTAAAAGAGACATTATAATAAAGACTCAGACTGGACTTTTTAAACATATCAACGAGTTGCATCCAGCTTACTTGGCATTGCAATATTCCTTACTATTTGCTTATGGGGAGGATGGTTATAGAGATGAGATTCAGCATAGAGATTAGGAAGCAATTGTGCAAGGAAAAGAACAAAGTTGACTATAAGAGAATTCTTTGCATTCAAAATTCAAGATAGAAATTATGAATTCAGAACAATATTGTCATCTAAAAAATTGTTTCAATAGTTTTTGTTGATGCTTATAGTACGATTGAGTCACAAAAATTATGCTATATTCGATCTCATTAAAAATAATTAAGAGCAAAAATTTACAAGGCATTGAGTGAAGCAATTTTAAGAGGTGAAACAAATCCCTCTTCAAGAAGAAAGCATGTGATATTCCCTTCATCTTTCATAGGAGGTGCATGCTATATGATTCAAAACTACCGACATGCTATGGCAATTTGCAGATAGGAAGGATATCCTGAACTCTTTATTATATTCATCTATAATCCAAAATGGCCAAAAATTATAAGAGCTATGGAACAAAAGGGTCTTCGACCAGAAGACTGGCCAGATATTATTTGCTAAGTTTTAAAATCAAACTTGATGAATTAATAAGAGATTTGAGGCAGAGGAGAATGTTTGGAAGAGTTAGGGGTGGTATGTTGCAATTACTTGTTATATTTATTTAATGCTTTACAAATTTCAACTTTCATTTAAAATATGCTTACTTATATGTCTACTGTAGTTATCACACATTTAATTTAAATAACTGAGCTTAAAGAAATATCATGACATCAATTTAGGTAATTTGTTGATCCTTTGTAGTAGTTTCATAAATATTTAGTATTCATATTAATTAAATTTAGATAAAAATAATTTATGTATATTTAGATACTACAACTTTGAATTTAAACTACTAAAAAATCAAAATACTATTTATGTGTTTGAACTTCATTCTTTGAACTTCACTTGGATATCTTTCTTTTCTTTTGATTTAACTGCTTCTTTTTCATACTTTTGCTTCAACTAATGGATTTGCTTTGCATTATTACCAACATCTAAATCCATATCTATTTGTTTGTTAGTAATTTTTTATTTAAAACCTAAGATAAAATATGGTCATATATTTAAAAGATGTGTGTAATACTAGAAGCTCTACCCGATTATTCCCTTAAGCAGATTACTAAGATCTTTATGCTCAATAAAAATCTCTCTATATTTAAAGAACTTTTCTCTTTTTTGATGTAATTAAAGGAACCTTTTCGGTGTTATGTAACTTTTGGTCTTTCTATTATGCTTTGTATCTTTTTTGATTTCTATTTAGCTTAGTTATTATATATAATAAGGAATATTATATTGCTATTTTAACTAAAATCCATTCATTAATATATTAGTGCTTTATGTGATTGTTAATGATGTGTCTTTTTTCATTTTCAGTGTAGTACCTATAATAGATGTTGTACAACTACAACCTTTTTTTTAATTCAATAATTATGCACAAATAGCAGATTTTGAATTTTATTTTCTTTCTATGTTATACATTCTTAGAACCTAGCAGCAAATGTAGGCAACTTTGCAAAAATTAATATACTTATATATTGAAGATTATAATTTGTACTAAAGTAAAACTATAAAGAACTAAAATTCTCAAGTGTATAAACAACGACTTCATGAACTAAATTAAAAAAGATTGTATCGGCTAAAACAAACATCAAGATAAACAAGAGTTTAAGAAAATTACTTAGTCATTTAAAGTATCTTTGGCAGCTTTTCTTTTAAATATTTTATTTTATCTATTTAAAATGTATATTATACATATAATTTAGAAACTATCTATTTTGGATTTGACATTGCCTATTGATTTGTATGATAGTTATCTACACCATTGAGTTTCAAAAGCATGGATCGCCACACGCCCACATCAAACTATTCTTGTATTCTAAGGGCAAGATATCCATTGCACAACAAATTGATAATATTATCTCTGTCGAGATCCCTGACAAAGAAAAATATCTCAGATTGTATGAAGTTGTCAAAAATTTTATGATACATAGACCATATGGAGTGCACAATAGTAAATCTCTATGCATGAAAGATGGGATGTGTTCCAAAAACTATCCCAGGAGCTTTCAAGATAGAATAACTACTGATGAAGATGGATATCCTATCTATTTATAGAAGGAGAGATGATGGATCAACTATTGAAGAGGATGATATTTTTTTGGACAATAGATATGTGATTCCATATAATCCTAAGCTTCTCTTGAAGTATAATTCTCATATAAATGTAGAATGGTGCGACCAATCAAGATCTATCAAATATTTACTCAAATACATCAATAAAGGCCATGATCGAGTCACTGCTACTTTTTATCAAAGGCCTGACAATTCAAATTCTGAACAAAATATTGATGAAATTAATATGTATTATGCTTGTATATACTTAGCTCCATGTGAGGCTATGTGGCACATATTTGGATTTGATATTAATTACAGAGATCCCCCGGTAGAAAGGTTGTCTTTTCATCTTTTGGATGAGTAGACAATTTTGTTTAGGGATGATGATACACTAGACTATTGTCAATGAACATAAAAGCAAAAAGATAATGTTCTTGGCATGGATGGAGGCTAACAAAAAAATATGAAGAAGCCAGACAGCTTACCTATGCAAATTTTTTTTCTAAATTTGTATGGAACCACGATTGGAAGAATGGTTTTCAAGGTAGCAAGACTTCTCAGTTGGGAGGATATTCTATGTTCCACCTGGTAGCAAAGATAAATATTACTGTAGGATTCTACTGAACATAGCAAAGGGTTGTACAAAATATGAAGATATTTGGAAGGTTAATGGTATTCAGTACTTATCTCCAAAAGATGCATGTTATGCCTTGAGATTATTAGATGATGATAAAGAATACACTGATGGCTTGGTTGAAGCAAGTTTATAGGGTTCTGGTCATTACTTGAGGAGCCTTTTTGCATCTTTGTTATTTACAAATAGCATTGAAAGACTAAAGTTAGTTTGGGAAAAAACTTGAAAATTGTTAAGTAAATATGTACTTCATAATAAGAGAAGATTACTTCAAAATCAAAGTACAAATTAAAACTTTATCTTAACTTTTATCTAATGAGTTAATTGACAATATTTCAACTTTCTTCTATCATAATTTCAGTATATTATGGTGAAAAACCAATTGAAATAAATCAGATAAAATATATTTTTCTCTAAACCATCACATGTATCAACCATTTATTGTCAACTATATTTTTGATAATATGTAATATGGGAAACAGTTAATAATCTTCCTAATAATCTATCTTTTTACAACTTTGACACTTACTGATGATCAGCTAAAAGATCATACTCTTTTTGAGATTGAGAAGCTACTTCGTAGTAATGAAAAAAGTCTCTTGGATTATCCACCAATGCCTATTCCTAATGAAGAGCATCTTTCCCAAGCAAGCAACAAACTAATTCATGATGAGCTTTCTTATAACAGAGTCTCTTTGGCCAGAGAACATAGTGATCTTATGTGTCTTCTAAATGATGAATAGAAAAAATTTTATGAGACTATAATGAATACTGTCTCACATGATAGTGGAGGTCTTTTCTTTGTATATGGTTATGGTGGAACTAGAAAGACCTTCATATGGAGAACTTTTTCTATAGGTATAAGATCCAAGGGGCAAATTGTGCTTATAGTTGCACCCAGTGGAATAGCTGCACTATTGATACCAGGAGGCAGACCTATCCATTCAGGGTTTGTAATTTCACTAATTATTAATAAAGATTTCACCTACCATATTAAGCAAGAAAGTGCATTAGCAGAGTTATTAATTAAGATAAATTATATGGGATGAAGCCCCAATGACTCAAAATATTATTTGAAGCCTTGGATAGAACTATGAGAGATATTCTTAGATTTTTAATCCATTAAGCATAGATCAACCATTTGGTGGCAAGATTATTGTACTTGGTGGAGACTTTAGATAAATTTGCTAGTTATTCTAAAGAAAGTAGACAAGACATTGTCTCTTCTACCATCAATTTTTTTATTTGTGAGATTTTTGTAAGATACTACGGCTGACTAGAAATATGTGGCTAACAGCAGGTTTATCTGATCCAAACTCAAATAAACTGAGAGAATTCTCACATTGGATATTGAAGATTGGAGATGGCACTATAGGTGACAATAATGATGGTGATGGCTTGGTGGATATTCCTGATGAATTCCTTATAAAGCATAAAAATGATCCTCTTATAGCTATTGTGGGCAGTACATATCCTTCTTTGTTACAGAACTTCAACAATTCAAAATATCTTGAAAATAGAGTAATTCTTGCACCAACTCATGAGATCATTGACAGAGTGAATGAGTACATGCTTTCTTTACTCTTTGGAGAGAAAAAAGTTTATTTGAGCTTAGATAGTATTTGCAAGATAGATATGAATGCATTCACTATAGAAGATCTACACACTCCTGAATTTCGAACACTATTCGATCTTCGAGTATTCCAAATCATGTTCTTAAATTGAAGGTTGGTGTCCAGTGATGCTTCTTAGGAACATAGGCCAAAATGCTAGGTTGTGTAATGGCACTAGGTTGATAATTACTCAACTTGGTAATCATATTTTGGAGGGTAAAGTTAGATTAAGAAGTAACATATAGGGCACAAAGTCTTTGCTCCTAGGATGGTGTTAACACCTTCAGATACCAGGCTACCATTTAAATTCCAGCGAAGGCAATATCCAATAACAGTTTGTTTTGCTATGACAATAAACAAGAGCCAAGGGCAAACTATTTCAAATGTTGGATTGTTTCTTCCAAGATTAGTTTTTAACCATGGTCAACTCTATGTAGCTTTCTCTAGAGTTTGAAGTAAATCCGGATTATGAATATTAATTTGTGATAAGGATGGCCAACTATCTATGATAACAAACAATATCGTCTACAAGGAAGTGTTTAGAAATATATAGACAGATAAGTAAACATGTTATTGAACTTTAAAAAATTTATACTTTCTTCGTATTACTAAAAATCAAAATATTAATCACAATAATTGAGATATTTTTGTATTATTTATTTTATAAACTACTAATGCTTATGTAATTAATCTTTACTAGGTTGTGATATTACCTTTCCTTCCTCAGATCTGCTATGATCTTAGCTGTATTAATATTCACAAAGACGTATAAACAATCTATGACTGTTGTACCGCCTCTCTCTCTTTTTTTTAAATAGGTGGTAAACCTGATATGTTTGATGTTATTATATATGGTTCTATATCTAATTAAATATTCTTAATATCTTTCTGAATGTCAAGATTCATCATATTAGTTAGCTAGATGGCTACGTTTAGGATAGAAAATCCTCTCTCTATGTTGCACGGATTCGAATTTGGACTCAGTATAAGAAATTTGTTATAGTTTCAATAAATAACAACTTTAATAGTATTTTGGAGTTTACTAACTATAAATGACCGTCGAATTGAATAAATGGGTTACATAACTTTCTTCATCTTTTGAATATATTTTGCTAAAAAATTATTTACAAAAATAAAATATACCTAGCTCTAGAAAAAAGATTACTTTTCTTGTATGATTGGTTGTATTTATGTATGATATCTATATTTATAGAATGAATTTTTAGATAAAAAAATCAGTTTGTATTAAGATTAAATATTAATATGAACAAGTTGCAAATATTATGCTCAAGATATATGTTGTTTGTATTATGAATCAAAACTAATATGTTATTTTTTTTTATCATCAATCTGTGAAACTTTTGCTTCACAAAGCTCTACAATTTACAATCAAATTATAAATTTCCATACAACAACTAATTACTCACATGCTTTTTGTATGTAATGTTAGTGTGCTTTTTACCTTTATTTTGTTGCTTGCTTCGCCATAAGGATGCATGTTTTTGTTGCCGTCTTTTTCTATATCTTGGATTTTAAATTAACTTTAATCTATTTCTGCAATATGTATGATAGGTAATTAAGCAAACTTCAAGATTAAAGAATAAGTTTCAGCACTCACACTCATGCACTTAACCCATAAAAACTTAGGAGAAGCTTATAAGGAGGAAAAGTTAATTATACACTTTGTGAAATGAATGGTATGTTCAATTATATGTTTTCGATAAATGGTCATGAACTAATTTTGAGAACTACATTTCAGCTTCTGTGAGGTTGAAGCTAATTTTCTTGTAAGTCTTCTATCTAAAACATTGTAGCTAGTGACTGTGAGATTTGTTTTGCTAGAATCCTCCACAGTACTCAATAAAGTTTTGGCACGTGATACTCAAAACAAATGCAATTACAAGTACCGATTTGATTTAGATATTTTACTCATTGTCATTTTAGATGTTTAGTGGAAAGGAATTCTTCAGCTTGGAGAAGAGAATTTTAAGATCACATTTTAATATTATTTTTTATTTTAAAATTAATATTAAAATTTGTTCAATTTCGTGCATCGCACGGGTCACCATCTAGTTACTATTACACATAAGAAGAAGAAAGAGGGGGAAAAAGGAATTAAATTCATGCAGGTCCATGGTGGACCTGGTCCGTACGTAGGGGCAGGTAGTCTATTGAGTAAGCATTATTCATTTTATAATCAAAGATGAATTCGATATAAAATATTTCTTGTCTAAATTCTCTCTCCTAAAATGTGCTTAATAATTGGGATTTTGTTAAGAGAGGGATTTTCCACTGATACGTGGATAGATTTTTAAGATAATTTCTTGAAAGGCATACCTTTGCAAGAGTCCACTCGAGCAACTAGTAAGAAACTATGGAGTTAGTAAGAAATAATCAGTTTTCATTATAGAAAAAATCTTACAACTAACCCCTATCATATAAGGTTGCCATGTTGCCAACTTTCCAATAAAACTAACCCCTCCTGGAAGAGTGAATCTTTTAATTTCTATTCCATTGGAACATGGCCATTATCTTTCAAATTTGGCCATAGTTTTGGTAGGAGCCAGTTTTGTATTCAACCTAGGTGAGCATCACAAAATAGAGGCACCTGAGTGCAACTGTTCAGCTTCATTGAGAAGTGTGCAGTCTATCAGGCATTTCAGCAAACATCTGCTGGGGGTGGTTTGGTTGGGTGGCCAATAGCTAACTAGGAGAAAGGACCGAGCGATAGTGGCCAATCCTCACTAGAATTGAGAGGAGGAGAGAGGACCTGGGCTCGTGTGGCTTAGGGGCCGTCGAGGTAGCCCGAGTGGATGATGCATAAGATCACGCCAGAGGAGGTGGGCAATTGCAAAAATATTTCATAAAGATACTCGAGTTCTTGGAGGAAAAGATGGCGGAGTCTTAGAAGCAGTAGGAGAATGTTTCCATCCTTGTCCGAAGTTTTGGCCGATGGGTGTCAATGGATTGAATAGAAAAGGAGTTCAAGGATCGAGGGAGGCTACATTATGATCCATAAGCTTTCACTTTGGCCGAGGACCACCACCTCATTCGATTCTGATTGGAGGAGGAATGTGAAGAGATCTTATAAGGTGGCCCATGGATCATCACCGACCAACTCCAGGTGGTGGAACCATGGGTGGCCAACTTTATCTCCATAGTAAATATGGTGTGGAAAATCATGGTGTGGGTCTGGCTACTTGGGCTGTAGATGGAATACTGACAGTCAAAGATGTTGATAAAGATAGCATCAGAGGAGGGACAATCTATGGTCTTGGATGAATTCATCAATCCATACTTGAAGACTGAATTTATGAGTATCTGAGTAGAGCTTGATGCATTGGAACCCTTGAAATCGAGGGTTTCGATTCGGGGCCACAGGTATTTTCTGACAGCCCTTTATCTATGAGAATGTGTCGGTGGTTTATTATCGGTGTAGCTAGTCAGGACACGTCGACAAGAATTGCCAAGCATCACTAGAGGAGAAGGAGAGTGGGGGGAGATCTCTACAGTCAGAGAATGTCTTGGTCTCCCCTATGGCTATGGAGGAGGAAACAGCGGGCAGCAAGGAACTAACTTCTGCCACTCAATCGAGGCTAGGGTCGTGGGTGGTGACCTCTCAGATCCAATAACTCGGACAGCCTAGGGACTTAGCGAAATAGAAGGTGGCAAGCGACTCTAACCCAGACTCATCAATCCCCAGCTCCTCTCTATCATGGCCTAACTCACCATGACACAAGAAAAGCATGCCTTGCTCATCGCTGGATACTGATGGTTGGTAGAAGCCAACTAAATTTGTCAGACAATGATCTCCAAAGAAGTTTAGGACTAGGTTGGGTGCGGACCGAGTCGAGGCACTTGAGTTAGAGTCTGGGCTCTGGTTGCAGGCCGAGTTGGTCCCACATTAAAATAACATGGAGGTCAGCAGGAGATGGACCAAAGCCTAGTGGATCTTTTACGACGGATGCGATAGGGGCTTCTTTGAAGTGACTAGAAGCCCGACCTAGTCAACACAGAAGGCCATAGATCGGGATGCAGGCTTGAGCTCAACTAGGCCCCTGAAAGTGGGCTCCCCGATTGGGCTGAAAGGATTAGGAATGGGATTTGCTGGAGAAGATGTGGCTACTGTGCCTGCATCATCATGAGGGAGGGAAAACCCTCGCCAGCCAAAGGTGGGTGGGTCATCACCACCCTCAACCTGCTCTGACTAGAGGAGACACCATCGAGAGCCTTAGGCCGAGGCCTAGCCCCTTCGCATCGTCGATCGAGCAAGCTTCAACCAAAGGAGATAGATGTTGCAGGGCATATGGCAGAGGTGGGGGGACTTGGCTGGGAGAGGGAGCCCAGGGGCTGGCACTGCTTCGAGCGGCTGGTGCATCCCCTTCACCGGCTATGGAGTCCATTGGAGGGAGGTGATAGTGGGGGAAATAAGGATAGTTTGGTGGCTAGGGAGCACTCGGCCCATGAAGAGGCAATGGGCTAGCTCAAAAAAGTCCTACAGGCTATGGGGAATCAAATAGATTTAGGGAGGAATTGGAGAGAAGTTCGGATGCTGGTTAGTTCTTCCCAGGCTCATTGTCTTCTCACTGATTGTGCCCATGAAGATAGTTATTTGGAATATTCTTGAGGCTGAAAAAGTTATCCTTCCACTCAACTTGTAGGAGATTGATGCAGCAACACAATCCTGACTTGTGTGTGTTAATAGAGACTAGGCTATGTGGCCCTGGTTTGGCTCACATCCGACGTCAGTTCCCAATAAACTGGAGGTTTTATGCTATAGAGTACCTGGATTTTTTTGGAGGAATTATTATAGTTTGGAAAGAGGGGTTGCTTCGGTGGATGTCTTCCACTAGTGTACTCTGCAAGTTGTTATTATCATCACTGAAATAAATGGCATCACTTGACTTTTATCAGGAGTGTATGCTAGTACATAGCACATGGATAGGGGATTCTTATGGCAGGATTGATCGATCAGAAAATGCCTACTATGGTGGCTAATGATTTCAACAATATTACTGGTCCTCATGAGAAGAGAGGGGCAAATCTTTTGTAGATGACTTGGGTTCAAAGAAATTCAGAGAATTCATTCAGTTTTATGGCCCTATAAACCTCAGATTCATTTTGCCTAGATTCATTTGGTGCAACAACCAGTTAGGGATGCTAGAGTTTGAGAGAGGATTGACAGGGTTCGGACCTCGACTAGTTGGATTTAGCGATATCCTATCCATCAGATTTATCACTTACCAAGAATTGCTTCTGGCTACTGCCCACTTTTATTTATCATAGATATATCTCCCTCCCACCAAAGCCTATTCCAATTTGAGAAGTTTTGGCTCTCCTAACTATAGTCTTGGGATAATGTGAGGGAGGTTTGGAGGCTATTGGGGAGTGGAGATGCTAGATATTTGGTGACCTGGAGGCTTGAATTAACGAGATGATGTCTGATGATGTAGAATAAGGTCGAGATGGGCGATATATTCAGGATACTTGAGACGATTGAGGCTTCTATCGTAGAGCTCTAGGAGTGGGAGGATTGGGAGAGAGATTTGCAAAAGAGAAGTTAGTGAACCTTCAAGATTTACTTCTATCCACCACTCCCTGCTCAGGTAGTAGGAGATTTTATGAAAATAGAAGTCCAAAGTATAGTGGATCAAAGAGGAAGATCAAAATAAGAGGTTTCCTATCAGACCACCATCATCTAGAGACACAAGAACCAGATCTGAGTGATCAGGGATACCAGTGTGCAGTAGCTGATTGGTAATGATGAGATTAGGAAGGAGGTGGTGCACTTCTTCAGATCCCAGTGGATAATGGAGCTGGGAGCTCATCGAGTTATAGTCATTTCCCCTCCTGGTGATGCGATCATAGTGCTAAAGAATAGAAACCCTTTTCATGTTGTGACAAAGGAGGTGTACAGAGCAGTCTGGTCTATGACAGAGGACAAAGCTATAGGCTTGAATGAATTCCCTCCTTTTTTATAGAAGATATTGGCCTATCATTCATTTTGAGGTTGTAGTAGCTATGCAAGAGTTTTTGGCGACCGATTGGATGCCAAAGATGTATTACATTAGTATCGAAGAGATAGGATGCTTTGGAGCTAGGGCACTTCAGACCGATTAGTCTACGCACAACCTTGCATAAGGTATCTGCTAAGTTGATGGTGATTAGGATGAAGCTCTTTCTCCCCCATTTGATTTGTTCAGAGTAGGGGGCATTTGTCGATGGCCATAGTATCTCTGACAATATCCTCATCGCTCAAGAGTTCATGCATGACCTTCATCGTGCTTTCATTCATTGTAGCCTTATGGCAATCAAGCTTGATATAAAGCGGGCTTATGATCACATGAGGTGGAGTTTTATGGAGGGAGCTCTATCGGTATTTGGCTTCCACCCCCATTTGATTAGTGGGTAATGATGTGCATCCAAAGCCCTCCTTTACGACTGTGATCATAGGGATGTCATCGGCCTTCTTCCACTCTACGGTCGGACTATAGTAAGGTTATCCTCTTTCTCCATACCTCTTCATTATTTGGCTAACGTCCCTGATGGGCTTTGCACGAAGCAGCTTAAGGGTCGGTACTAAATCCCTATGTGCCAACCCTGAGAGCCTAGCTGATCTTGCACCTTCTCTTTATAGATGATTGTATGCTGGTGGGCTGGGCCATTGTCTAGAATATGGTCGAGTTGAGGAAATTCTAAAGGAGTATTATGAGGTATCTAGTTAGAGGGTGAACCTCTCCAAATTTGTTGTAGTGTTCAACCCGAAGATGCTAGCCCAAATGCGGTGCATGATCAGAAATAGACTGAGGATTGGAGAGCACAATCAGACCCTACAATACCTGTGGTTCCCATTTTCGGACACAAGCTGAGGAGAGCAGATTGTGTTGGTATGGAGATGGTGGTTCAAGAGCAGTTTGAGAGATGGCAAGCTCGTGCCCTTTCTCCCATAGGAAGGATTACTTTGGTAAGGTCTATGTTTAGGTCCATGCTGGTCTATCTTCTTTCGAATTTAATTTTGCCCAGGACCATGATAAGAAGGTTGGAACAGCTATTCCAGAGTTTTTCATAGGGATTGCGGTTGGGAGATAAGGGCAGTGTGCAACTTTTGGCATGGGAGGTTGTGTGCGAGTTGCTGAGGGATGGAAAACTTGGTATTCAGTCTCTGACCATGAGGTGGAGGCTTTGATTGCTCGATGTGCGGCAAAATTTTTGTTGGATTTGGAGAGCTTATGGAGCACGATGATGAGAACTAGATATAGCATGGGGACTATGGGTGAGGAGATTCAGGTCAACCATAGCACTTTCTTCTTTTAGAGGAAGATCTGTGTGCGTGCCCCAAAAATGATATCCCAGACGAGATGGCTAATAGGGGATGGTCAATCTATGCACCTTCTGTGAGACCAGTGGATTGACGACCTTCCACTAAGCCATGAGGGCATGCATTTTCTTCCATGCAAATGGCGGTGGTTGAGGCTCAATAATGGTGGCTCACCTCTTTGGGGAGCAAATGAGAGAGCGAGTGCTGGTTTTTTCGATTCTGTACCATAGTAGTCAAGATGTCAAGGTTTGGAGACATTCCTGCATCTTGAGAGCTATGATGATGGATCACTACCTATTATATCGGAGGGGTCGATTAGGTTTCTGGATGTTGGGTAGGTTTGGAGGATTGGGGTGCACTTGAGGGTTAGCCTTTTTCTGTGAAAGGTTGTCTGGGATCAGCTTCTGACTAGATTCATTCTAAGGGACTGAGGTATGGACATCCAGCCGACTTATCCATACTGTAGATTAGAGGATGAGACTGCATATTTTTTCTCATGCCGGAAAGCTAGGTAGCTTTGGTATCTAGTGGGCTTGTATCAACAGTTCATCCAGGCTGAGGCTCCAGTTCGTGAATTCTTAGAGATCTTGAGGAGTGCTAGAGGTCCTGTACCTAGGGTGGTTGGTATTTATGTGGCTTATATGATCCATCATATTTGGCTAGCTAGGAGTAGCCTAGTGTTCGAGTCGAGGAGATGCTCAGTGAGGCTTACTCTAGAAAAAGCTCATATTTTGGCTATGGAGCTAACTAATATGACTTTCAGGCCTCCAAAGATCTAGAACTCCAACTCTACTCGTGTAGTGATCCGATGGGGTTTATTGTATAGGAGCCCCCTCTCTTGAGGTACCTGAAGGTCAACTTTAATGGCAATGCCAGAGACAAATAGGATAGGGCAAGTTTTGTAATCTATGAGCCTGACTCTAGACTGATAGCTGTTGGAGGAAGTGTTCATGCCCACGATTTCTAAGGTAGAGCTTCATGTAGCTTGGATGGGGAGCGTATATGCTAAGTAAATCTTAGATGCCGACCATCTAGTCATTAAGGATTAGTCAATCACTATATTAACCTGGATTCAGAGCTGCATATGGGGAGATCACTCTCACCCTCTTTGTGGGATATCTCCATATTGCTATCCGAATGTATGGCATGTGTGACTAGGCATGTCTTTTGAAAGACAAATATTGTTGCCAACTGGGTGGCAGCCTATATTGCACAATATTCTGAAGGTTCTTTTTGGATTGGGGGTTCATCCTTGGGCCGCTTAGAGATATTTTACTTTCCGTCTCTCTTGATTGTAATAGAAATTGTTTGAATGCACTATTTCTATCAAAGAAAAAAAACTAGGCAAGCATAAGATCTTGCACTAAAGAGTGTGCGGCCATAATGGATTCGAAGCTCAAAATTTTTAATAGGTTCTGATACCATTTGTAATAATCTGGAATCTCATCTAAAAAATTAGCCAGAAGATATTATTTAGATTTTTTGACTATATATAAATATTCAAGGCCTATCCAATATATAATTATTGCGGAATTAAATATTTGTTTGGACAAACCCTCGTATATTCAATATATGGACAATGAATGATCTGGAATTAAAATTCACCACTCCAATCCCAAAATAGAGAGGATCCGCACCCGATCTACCCTTCCCGGCACGCACCCCTTTGAATCAAAAACACCGGCAAACTAAATTTCACTCTCACAAGAAAAAAAATAGAGAAACAAGAGTTAGAATTCTCTTTTCTTCCTAACATAGGGATCGAGTTTGTTCTACAGCACGTACTATTATCATACGAACCGACCTGTGCAAGCTAACAGTGATATAACGGTCGTTACTTAAAGTAGCTTTGGAAAAATAACGTAGGTTTGTAAAAGCAGTCGGCATGTAAGAATTTTGCGACTACTGTGCTCTCGTCCCAACTTTTTCTTTTGTTGGTTTCGATGATTTGTAGCATTGCGTGGAGCCAGGGAGACGCTAACATTGACATCCATTGACTGACTAAGAACGAGCCAAAACCAATCATGGGGACCACCTTGCAACCAGCATCAAGAAAGAACCCAAACTAAATCAGAAACCAACCTACATCAGTAATGCATCACAAAACATTATACTCTACCACAGCATCACCAGTCTTAGGATTGAAGCTATGCGTCCGGGCCTGGGCATAACCTTGGGCCATTCGAAAAGCCCACTTCCCCCTATGACCGGCATCTCCCTCACCTCCGAGAACACCGCATTCCTG
>KE504999.1:117621-129606 GCA_000441515.1 Elaeis oleifera | reverse complement strand
TCCGTTCGCGACCGCACGCCGCACACCCAGAGCGGACAATACTTCGTGAGGTCCGAGGCGCTGCTTCTGACGACCATAAAGTACCATGAACACATCAGGACCAATCCCAACCTCCTCATGCATGCACCTATCCTCCGATTCTCGACCACCCATGTAGATAGAGAGATAGAGAGACGAAGAGAATGGAACCAAGTCATTAGAGTTGGACACGCTAGTTTGCTTCTTTCGTACCTTCGCCGAACTTCCCATCAAAAGACTAGTGGAGGTGCCATTTGTTCTCCAAAATTCCCTCCACAGCCTGCCACGTACCCTCCTTTCCCCTGTGGCGGTTTCCGTTGACGTGGCCCACCCCCACTTCCCCGCCACCCCAAGCACCCCTTATATACCACTCCCTCTCCCTCGGCCCTTCCTCTCTATTGTAGTTCTTCTCTCTCACTACAAAACTCACTTCTAGTTATTTCCATCCTTCATAGCTTTACGTTCTCCAAAACAACACGCAATACAAAATGCCTCCCAATAGCAAAGAATGTGATCAGAATGAAGTCGCCAACCAACAACGCATGGATTCTTTCATCTCCAACTCCTGCTATCCCCTCACTCTCCAGGTACTACTAGTACTGCTCCCATTCATAACAATTCACTATCATATACTCGTTCTTAATCTTCATAAGTGCGAGTAATATTATTTGCTGGTGTAGTTCGTGGATATTACGTATCGCGTCAAACTGGACCCAAAGGCGGCCAACGCGGGACCGGAATCAAGAGAATATTGCATGCCGGCGCGAAGAATTCCCCGGCGACGGTCCCCAAAGAGCGAACCATCCTGAATGGCATCAGTGGGATCGTCTCGCCTGGCGAGATCCTCGCGGTCCTTGGCCCGTCGGGAAGTGGGAAGTCCACTCTACTAAGTGTAATCGCTGGCCGGCTCCAGGGGAAGCACTCCGGCGCCGTGCTTGCCAACGGCCGCCCGCTTACTAAACCGGTTCTCCGGCGAACCGGGTACGTGGCCCAGGATGACGTGCTGTATCCTCACTTGACCGTGAGGGAGACGTTGGTTTTCTGCGCGATGCTCCGGCTGCCTCGGACGGTGGCGAAGGCGGAGAAGGTGGCGGCGGCGGAGGCGGTGGTGGCGGAGCTGGGGCTGGGGAAGTGCGCCGACACGGTGGTGGGGAACGCCTTCGTGAGGGGGATCTCCGGCGGCGAGCGGAAGCGGGTCAGCATCGGCCACGAGATGCTGGTGAACCCGAGTATACTGGTTCTCGACGAGCCGACGTCCGGTCTGGACTCGACGGCAGCGTACCGGCTGGTGGCCACCCTGGCCGGGATCGCCCGGAAGGGCCGGGCCATCGTGACCTCGATCCACCAGCCGTCGAGCCGGGTCTACCAGATGTTCGACTCGGTTCTTTTGCTTTCCGAGGGGAATTGCTTGTATTTTGGGCGAGGAAGGGAGGCCATGGATTATTTTGGTTCGGTCGGGTTCGCTCCCCGGTTCCACGTGAACCCGGCCGACTTCATGCTGGACCTCGCCAACGGTAAGTGCAAGTGGAGCTCCCAGATTTTCTAACAAAACATACTATTGGTTTGAATAGATTAGAATAAATTAATCACATCAAAAAAGAATAGATTAGAATAAATAGAAAGGAATCCGATTCAAAGTTGACATAAATATACTTTTTCTTTGCTTGATTGGAGGACGGGATCTAAGAGAGGTCTATCATTCTTTTATTCCTTTCATTGAAAGGTATGTGTGTGTGCCTGTATATATATATATATATATAATTTCTGATGTCCTATTTTTTAATTTTGAGAGATCTCCTGGAAAGGATTTGGTAATAGCAAATATCAAAATTGCCACGGCATCTTAAATTCTTGTCCATCTTTTTCTTTAATACTTGTTCCTTCTATCTCTGAAGAAGATTCAAGATATGATATTCATATACATATATACACACACATATATACATACATGTGTGTGTATATATATATAACAAAAATTTTGTGCACAAATTCTCTTGTGGGGCATGATTTGCACTATATCATGCACTGCAGACTATTGTATAGCACAAGCTTACATGTCGTATACGGCACATCGTTAATCATAACTATTTTATAAACTGTGCATCACAAAAACAATCCTGAGTCTTCCGGTTTCCTTCTATTTACTTATTAAGAGTCAAAGTATTGGAATACTGGAATTCTTGTGTAGTGTCACGCATCCTCCCACTTTATACTCATACAATCTTTATAGTTTCTACCAAATAATAATAATAATAATCTATAAATATAGTTGTGTATTTTGTTATGATTCCCTGTATCAAATTTGAGATTCTTTGACTACCGTAATATCCATTGGTTCTGCGGATTCTCCATTTCCTAGCTCCGCGTCCCGGCACCCTGTTCCATATGCGACCTTTTTTCAGTAAGAAAGGTGGTGCGTTATCTAAAAGCGAGTGCGCTCGCGTATTTCCGTCTGGCATGCTAAGGTCGGGGTGCTTCCATATTACCACCGGACGCGTGTGACGGTTGGTGGAAAGGGATAATATTATTCCCAGTGACTGCCGCGTGGCTGGTAACCCTGCGGTGGATGGGGTCTGGAAGGTCGCCTTTTCTCCTTCTCACAGGGACCAGCTCGGCCCCTCCACCTCGATATTATATATATATATAGAATTTTATTCCCTTTTATTATGTGAGGAGAGAGGGTACATCAGTCTATCACCGTAGGTAATCCATCCACTTATGTTCTCCAATATCCTGCATAACCACAGGTAGCAGTAATGGAGCAATACTTCACCTGGTGGTCGCAGCATCTGTCCTGTCCTCTCTCCGTTCTTTATAAATTCTCATTCCCTGCCTCCCCTTCCATCAGAAAAAAGAAGAGAAAAGAAAAGAAAAGTCTCATTCCTAAAGGTGGGTTGACATTATTGGCCTGTTGACGGTCCACATATTTTTGCACTATTGCTCATTTAATGTCCTTTGGTTTGTCTCGAAAGGTCAAAATACAAATACTTCTTAATCTAAGAACATGTTTCCTAAGGTGTGATAAGCCAGCTTGGACCACCGAGAATAGGGAACAGCACCCGGGTGAAGATAGAGCTTAATTAATTAACATGGTCAAACTAGTCGGTTACTTTATCGTTGATGTCTTCTAACTCCGGGTAGTGGAACCTTTGCTCTTAAGAGCACTCCTCTGGTAAAGTATTTGAGGACTAATATGCACTTAGGTTAAATGGTGTGACGACAAATTTTTAATTCACCAGACACTCTTACTTTGGATATAAAGAAGTAGGTGCTTGTTTATGTAAGAGTTTAGTGCTGAATGGATGTATTAATTTAATTGCAGGGGTTGCTCAGATAGACTATCAAGGAGATGCAGATAAGTCCGACGTCAAGCAATCTCTTATCACCTCCTACGACAAAGTGTTAGCACCAAAGGTCAAAGCCTGCGTTGCTGCTGCCGCTGCTGGAGATGCTGCAGAAACTGGTAACCACTACCGTCCTTAAAGAACAAGATACAACTTTTGTAGAATTCACCTGCTAGCTGATTGCAAAGCATGTCAAGAAAGCAGTTCATTTTAAGTCTCTAAGTCCTATAGAGTTACTGACTAAGACCTGTAATATTCTATAAGAGAGAGGTGAATATGGGGGAAAAGAAGGAAGAGAATAGATATCATCCAGCAGAAACACAGAAAAATATAATCAAATGAATCAACATGTACGGAGTAGACATGGAACTAATTAATATCATCAAGAGATTCTAAAACAATTGAAGTCAATGAGATTCTAAAACAGGTCTTTTTGAACTCTTGTTATTTAATCAGGTAGCGAAAGTTCCACCGTGAGGAAGCAGAGAAATTGCAGTAGCATCAGCGGGTTCAGCCAGTTCAGCATCCTCCTGCGCCGAAGCCTCAAGGAAAGGAGGCATGAAACCTTCAACTCCTTAAGAGTCTTCCAAGTCATGGCTGCAGCCATTCTAGCAGGATCCATGTGGTGGCACTCCAACATTCATGATGTTCGCGACCGGCTCGGCCTTCTTTCTTCATCTCTATATTCTGGGGGTCTTTCCATCCTTCAATGCCGTGTTCACTTTCCCACAGGAGCGCGCAATCTTCATCAAGGAGAGGTCCTCGGGCATGTACACTCTGTCCTCCTATTTCATGGCTCGAATGGCTGGTGACCTCCCCATGGAGCTTATCCTCCCACTGTCTTTGCACTGATACTATATTGGATGGCCGGGCTCAGGCCGGAGCCAGGAGCATTCATGCTGACACTGGGTGTGTTGCTGGGCTATGTTCTGGTGGCACAAGGACTTGGTCTGGCCCTCGGTGCGGCCATGGTGGACGCGAAGCAGGCTTCCACTGTGGTCACAGTAGTCATGCTAGCATTCCTTCTCACTGGGGGGTTTTATGTTCAAAATGTGCCGAGCTGCATGACCTGGATGAAGTACACCTCCTTCACCTTCTACTGCTATAGGTTGCTTATCAACGTGCAATATAGAGGAAGTGAATTGGCTACTTTTCTGGGTTTGTCTCACCATGGGAAAAGAAGGGAGACAGTAGAAGAGGAGTTGGGGGGCAGCTCGGTTCGGTGGCGTGCATTGTGGCATTGGTCGCCATGTTCGTGGGATACAGGCTTTTGGCATATCTTGCTCTCAGGCGCATCAGAACATGAACACAGGTGGGGGTTGGGATAATTAAGTTTTACCATATTGGATGTGGGTGTGGAGTTATCAGGTACTGGCACAACAATGAGGGAGCAAAGAGAAGTCTAGTTGAACATAAAAAGATGTGTACTGAAGCAAGCAAATGTACATTTGTGGTCAAAACATCATGTTTAATTAGGATCCTAACACTGAGATTAATAACTATTATTACTCAGTAAATAGAAATGCAGGGTGCGGTGGTAACCTACAGTGAGGAAGCAAAAAGCTTGCTTCCAACATCGTGTGTCATATATGACAATGATCAGCAAACAGCAAAAAAGTGTTCACTTGCAAGGTTGCAAATTGAAATCAATATTTATCCATCCACCTTTATTTCTTCAAGAACTGTAGCTGTGTAAATCTTAAGATTTTGTTCTTCGTTGAGGCCAGAGGTTTCAAAAAATAATGTCAGAATCAGTTGATACAGGTTGTTCCCAAGTGTTTTTTCTGTTTTCTGAAGCAGCATGGCATGTGGTAAATTGAGCCACATTTAATGTGGTAATGCTCGACCATTTAACTTATTTCAACTCATTGAAGTTTGGGCTACATAACCTATTTAATAACATAATCAGGTTCGAATCTTGATTTTTGACTTGTTTAATTAATAGATTGGATTCCGGTTGACAAATTCTTAATCTATCCTGGAACCGATATGATCTATATCTTGTCCGATCCGGTCCCTACCCCTAGCGATATTACTTGTGAAACAGACCCACACCGGAGTGAAAATTCGAAGAGTAATGCAAATGGCTCCAGAGCTACCAAGCTACGGAGCACCGAGCACCAGAGCAGCTCTGTTATTAAAGAAGCTAACAAAGAAATTACAGAATCGGCCAACCAAGTCTACAGAATAGGAAAAGCCTGCTGGAGAGCAGATAGCCCAGAAGCTTGGAAGCCGGGCATCTCAGCAGAAAGGTGGCAATAATTTGAGTTCCCATCTTGTTGAATTGTGGGAAAGGACGATGTGTATCTTCTTCACTGGCCAGGGGTGGATGGAGGAAACTGATCCGATGGGCGCATTGATCATTAATGAAGAGCTTTTCCTAGTCTCCAGTTCATGATGAGAAGATCTGCCAACTTCTCTTTCTGGTCTAACATGCAGTAGCAGTTGATGACCATAGGTTAGCAATGTTAGTCTTTTGATGTTCTACATGCTTGTTTGCTTCCTTTCTAACATTAGATAATATTAATCCATGGTATGACCTGTAACCGATCTGTGATAGGTGGGTTCAAGTTTGCTGCGAATGAGGTTGAGTTGTAAATGAGCCGGCGCAGGTAACATATTTCTTAGATGAATTGGTTTAGGTTTGGAGTCAATTTATCTGACTTGTTCCAATACATTTAACAACCGAGTTTGATGATTCCATCCGAACTTGTTTAACTTGTTAATCTAGCTATTTTAAGACTGTTTGACTTGTTTTGTTTATAAATCCAGTTAGTTTAACAGGTTGTCATTTATAATCCCTAGTTTAATAGGTTGCTGTCGACCCAACCCTATCCGACATGTTTATCAAATTGGTTAGGCATATAGGCTCGTTTAATAGAGGTTTGAGTTGATAGGCGTTCTCTAATACCTTATCCCACACTGTCCCAAACTTGACTTGGCCGATTACCACCCCTATGTGGCAACAGTGTAATATCCCATTGTTTTGTTCTCTCAAAATACTCATCTAGTTTGTTGTAGAATTGTGGTTATGTACTTAATGTTATTATGAGTGATGGGCACAGGCCATGCATATGACGATAAAAACAGTTTTGTTGGTCCCCTTTCATGACATAGTAGAATTTTGGAGTCTTTTTCCTTCTTTTTAATAAAGAAAGATATAAATAAAAGTGCTAAATTCGGACATATGGCAAGGCAATGCATCAACCATGAATTATAGATTTTTAACATTCATATGTTTCGCAATCCTAACCCATTTAACTAGTTTAACTTAATTCAATCCACCGTACATTAGGCTGGGTTACCTGTATAACAAATGGTTATGTTTGGATTTTAATTTTGACCTATTTAGTAATAAATGGATTTGGGTTAATATATTTTTATGTTACTTATATCATACCTGATCCATATCTTGCCCGGCTGGATCCAATTGGCATCTCTAATTTTAACAGAATAGGGTCAACAAATAGTTCATAAGCACTAATGCACAATTTGACTATTTGAGCATGCATGATTTCTAATATGTGCAATTAATAGATGGCTTAAATTGTGTACTTGGGCTTGTACACTTTTGGTCCAAGACTTGGCCGAACTAAGGTTTGTAGAATCTAAGTCAGCGCTCCCTATTGTTCATATTTTGATTCCTTTTGTGGCTGCTTTGGCGAAGGAAGCGTAATTGAATGCCAAGGATATTGAATTGGCTGAACTTTCCACCAAATCTCGTCAAAGACTCACCCTTGTATCCATGTAAGAGAATAATCTATTGGGTGCGGTGTCACAATCCTTATTTTTATCAAAATGTGTACTCCCCTCGTGTTCATAAGTTTTTGATTAAGTGAAAGAAGTGCAACGGAATGCAAATAATTTTTAATTCATTACAAAAAAAAATTTATTAGCGATCGCTATTAGCGATGGCAAATGGCCACCGCTAAAAAGTATTTTTATCGACCACTTATTATGATAAAAAATAGATCCGTCATAATAAGTATAAAAAGTTATTAGCGATGGTTTTTTTAATTATTAGCGATGGCTTTCCATCGCTAATAATTTAAATTATTATTAGCAACAGTTTTAGCAACGGAATTTAGCCATCGCTAATAACATGCCCTAAAACCCTCCATCCCCCTTTGTCCCCGACGGCCTCATAGGACCCCCCAAACCTAGCCTCCCTCTTCTTTCCCTACCGTCGTGCCCCGTCGGACTGCCCCCTCCTCTTGCCCGATCGAACCCCTCACCGCCCTCTCCTTCTCCCCCCGTCGCTCCCCTTGCCGAATCGAACCCCTACTACCTCTTCGTTCTCCCCCCGCCCCTCCTCTTGCCAGATCGGACCCGCAGCCGCCTCCCCCCATCCCTTCTACCTTGCCACGATCGGACCCGCCAGCCACCTCCCCCATCCCTTCTCCTTGTCAGATCGGACCTCCGACCATCTCTTCCTTCTCCCCCGCCCTTCTCCTTGCCGGATCGGACCCCCCACCACCTCCCCCTTCTCCCCCGCCGGACTGGACCCGTGACCCCCCTCCCTCCTTCGAAAAATCCAGCCATCGAAGTGCCGCACTGCCGGACATGCACCACCACCACACTGTGAGTATTAGCGACAGCTCCGTTGTCACCACACCCCATTCCTATTTTTTATAAACTTTAAGTATTTAAAATTAGATTTATTTGATTATTTTAAATTAATATTATTTAAATTAATATTATTATTAATTTAAATAATATTATTAATAATATTTAAATTAATAACTTATTAATTTAAATAATATTATTGATAATATTATTAAAATTAATAGTATTATTAATTTAAATAATATTATTGATAATATTATTTAAATTAATAGTATTATTAATTTAAATAATATTATTGATAATATTATTTAAATTAATATTATTCTTGAAAGATGGAACCACTCCGAAAAATTCTCCGATAAGAGTAGCCTTACTACCTTCAACAGCAGGGGTTCGAGACTAAACCACTACCGGATCGACTTTAGTCTGCTCATCTTCAAATTTCACACGCAGCAATTTGGATATCATAAGAGCACAATGAACAGCAGTGCATGTATAAAGGGCAACTGGTGGGCAGAGGCAGAGAGTGACTACTATAGAATTTTTGAAGAAGTGATCAAGTTGACCTACCTTAGAGGTAATAGTGTCATTCTATTTAAGTGTCGATAGTTTGATACCGATAGTTGTATATATGAAGGTTGATCCACGACATGGACTTATTGAAATCAAACATAGATCAAAAGCACATATCAACGATCCCTTTGTGATATCTCAACAAGCTGTTCAAGTATATTATACTCTTTTCTATCAAAGGAGAGAGAAAGAAAGATTGATGGGTTGTATATAAAGTTAAGTCTCGAGTCGTTCATTACGAGCTCGAACAAAAAGAAGAAGAGCCCCATTTACCAAAATACTTTCAGGAAGATGAAATATTAGGAGTTCATCAGCATTTAATAAATGCAGAGTTTGATGCTCTAGAAATTCTCCTACATGATGGCCAACATGAGGATGTAGATCATACCGAGTTTGTTTTAACGAGCATCCTATCTAAAAGGTAAGAAGTGGAAGAAGTAGATGAAGAGAAAAAAAAGAATCGGAAGAAGAATCCGAAGGATACTAAACATCTGAAGAGGAAGTTGAATCGTCAACCCTAGAAAGAAGGAGTCGACTCCAAGGACAAAGAAGTCAACTATGGCATGCTGAAGAAGACTGGCACGAAGCAGGAGTCGGCCCAAGATAGATGGAGCCATTTTGAATAATTTAATTATTTTATTACTTTTCATACTTTTCTTGCATTATTTCAATTATCACATTGATTGCCATATTATAATTTATATAATTAATCCATGAATCTATTATTTTATTTCAAAGATTATAGGATGGGCACTACTAGAGCATGGAGCCGTACTAATCAAGGAGAGAGCTCTCGTGTGGGCAGCTCATATGGTTCTGCAACACCCGCATCATGGGATGAAATCTAACACTAAAAATTCTCCATTATGTTATTTATTTTTACTATCTGATATAATATTCTTTATGATCTTTCGCTACTCTTAGATTCGGATGATGTAGGGTCACTATTGACCCTACAGTCATACGGAGTAGCGGCTAGCTCTGAGCCTCAACATCATTGTAGAAGATACGTCCGGCTCTCGACATCTTCAACTCGATCAGAGGATAAAGAGCTAGTGCACATTCAGAGCCACAAGTAAGTACTAAATCTTGGAGCTATATTTTAAAAAATTTACCAGTTTGGAATCAATATTTATTGTTCAAATCAATTTTGCAAGACATTTAGAGAGCCTGGGTGTCTCGTGTCATCACCAGGATCGTCCGACAATTGATGCCGGGGCTGGTGAATGAGTTCTCTAGTTGGCCGTCAGGGGCTCGTGACACTACATGAGAGATGTTCTTGGTAAGTCAAAAGTATTTAATTTTAAATTTGCGGTACATTTGTATTCAGAGACATTCATATATTGCATCCTTTATTTGCAATCATACTACCGATTCAAGACTCTTCAGGATGAGGAGGCCGGCTGTACACGTCGGCTCCATGATGGGCTATATCACCTCAGATAGTCCGTCATTAAGTTCTCCAGTTTTGAATCATCATTAGACTGGAAGTCTTTCACGGATCACTGGATGCGGGGGACATTTGGGAGGCTGTCTATGACCAATAGAGTAGTGAGGAGTACTTAAGTAGACGGCAGAGGGTCCAACAGAATCAAGCCGTCCAGCAGGATCCAATCAAGCACACCGGCGGCTCTGTTGGCACACATGTCATTGCAGATAGATTGATAAAATTCTAAACTTATATTAACCTCATTTTTAGTTGATCATATATTAATTTTATTAACTTGATTTCTTTATTTATTGTAAATACAACAGTTGGATCATGCACCACGGTAGCTATAGTTGTAGGAGGCTACGCACTAATCTAGGAGGATCGGTGATTACTTAAATTCTAGATCCAAATAGATTGTGGTAAAATAAATATTATTTATTAAATTTTATATATACTGATATATATAATAGTACTAATGAATTTCTAAATTGTATAGACGGATTACGCAGAGTATGTTGTGGTACGGCATGGTGAGAACATATCCTTTCAACCCCTCCTTCATCTCAAGGGATGGCTCAAGGCCATCGGAGGGGTTACTAGGAGCCGGGTCATAGATTTTGGGCATAGCTTCGACCTTCCAGCAGCTCGCTGGTTTTCAACATCCTCCTCTCAGACCTCGACGATCCAGACGTAGGGCGATACACATGTTGAGGAGGTCGTGTAGAAGCTTCTTTGCCACCGACCTCAGAGCTTTCGAGATACCGTCCATGATACAGTGGTTGGAATTCTCTGAGATCTATATATGTGCAATCAGTTGAGCTCGTTATCACAGCTATCACAGCAGATAAGTCAAACGATATTAATAAATTTCTTTGCTTGCTTTAAATTTTATATTTAAAAGCTTCACATAGTTAGGTTTGAGTCGGAGGAAGGGGATCTAGGGGTCCAAAGTCAATCTTCCTATCCAATAGATGAGATAGAGGTGTAGATACGTTCATATCATCGAATGGGACGTGTAAGAATAATCCGTTCGAGAATTGAAGGAGTATATTGAAATATACCCCTCCGTGCTAGTTTTACGATTTCAATTAATTTATTTTATAGTTATTAATAATATTTATATTTTTTGATTACAGGATGCTGGGACATCTGGCTCTCATCTATCTACTGTTGTAGAGGAGGCACTGGAGCAGGAGCAGGAGCAGAAGGAGGAGGAGAACGATCTCCGTTGATCTTTTGTAGTTTTCATATATTGTATTTGAAATTTAAGTAGTATTATTTATATAATTTAATTTAATTTAATATATAATATTAATTTTTTATTTATGATGGTGATAGTTAATTGTTAGTTGGTATAATATCCGTAAATATAATTATTGTTAATTAAATTATAACAATTTTAATAAATATAATTGCTAAAAATATATATTTTTTAAATTATTATTAGCGTTGGCTTTAACGATAGAAAATGCCGCTGCTAAATGTATTAGTGATAGCTTATTAGCGATGGAAGCCGCCGCTATTATATTTCTAAATTTTAAATTTAAATTCAAAAAAATTATTAACAACGGATTGCTATCGCTAAATGCCATCGTTAATAAGGCTATTAACGATGGCTCCTTTACCATAGCTAAAAAGCTGCTTTAGGTCGGAGTTTTTTTATACAGCTTATTAGCAACGACGCTTCGTTGCTAATAGCATTAGCGACAATATCTTGGCTATTAACGACGACGTTGAGCCATCGCTAATAGTTAATTTCTTATAGTGATTGGTCGAACAAGATATACCTAATAAAACTCATCACTATTATATCACAGAAGTATGGTGTCACAATCATTAATTATTTCTATTATCATGTAGAGAGGGCATCTTTAGTCCCACATCAATTGTGAGTCAAAAAGAGTATGATTTATATGGATTGAAACTTTTACTCTTCCGTGAAGCATCTTTTAAAGGATAAAATCGTGAAGTTCCGTACGGCAATACCAGATACCAAAATATATAATATCTCATATATATATATATATATATATATATATATATATATATATA
>KE504999.1:41809-54010 GCA_000441515.1 Elaeis oleifera | reverse complement strand
CTCGGCATACGTCCGAGGGAGGTCTTGTCCAAAGAGTATGAAAATCGGGAGCCCCACAGCCTCCACTTCATGGTTGAGATAGCCATATCTTCGTTGAGGTCCCGAACTTCAAGCGTGGCCGCGTTGAACCGCGTCACGAAGTATCGGAGCGTCTCATTTTCTCCCTGCTTGAGGGAGAAGAGGCTGTCCGAGGTTCGTGGCGGCTTCCGACTGGTGCTGAAATGGGCCACGAAAGAATACTCGAGCTACCCGAAGGAATGGATACTCCCAGAGCAGAGGTCGGAGTACCAGGCCCTGGCAGCTTTGCGAAGCGTGGCGGAGAAGCCAATGCAGAGGAGGGTATCAGTCGCCCCTTGGATCGTCATGAGGGTCTTATAGCTCTCTAGATGATCGACTAGGTCGGTAGAGCCGTCGTAGGGCTCCACGTGTGGCATCTTGAACCGACTAGGGATCGGCTCGTCGAGTATGAATCGGGAGAGGGGTTGGGCGGTCTGGAAGTCGACGTCATTCGAAGACTTCTGACCGTCCACTTGGAGTTGGGCGAGCCGACGGTCAATTTCTTCGAACCTACGTTCGTAGTCGTCCATCCGTCGGTGTTGGAAGACTCCAGGAGTCGAATCTCCCGACGAATCCGAGGGGAGGCGGACGGTGTCCGCGGCCGCTTCTCCTTCCTCGCTCGCTCGAGCTGGGAAGGAGAGGGACGTTGAGACCGATGGGTGTCACGCCGCGGCTGCCTCTCCCCTTCTTGATGGGAATGCTGGGATAGCTGCTCCTGAGGAGGAGACGGAGACCGATGCAGGCGTCGACGGCTGCCCCTGGACGACATCGGGTTCGCCGCTGGCTGCTCCGCCGGCGAGTGCGGCAAACGGGTGGCTATTGCTGAAGACTTTTGATTGCGTCCGTTAGCACAGTCATCTGCTGCACAATCACCGCGATCTGCGTCTCCGTGGTTACTACGGGATGCGGAGAGCTGAGTTCCACTGCGGGGAGTGGGGGAGAGGCCTCTTCCCGGCGGGAAGAGTGCCTCGCCGACCCGGTGGCTCTCGACCGCTAAGCCCTGGTTCTTGTCATCTCGAAAGGATCTTTCAAGCTCTGCGGAGGTTATGCCCCCCTACCTGGCGTGCCAAACCTGTTGCGGTCAATCCCCCTCGTCGCCTGATCGCCGGGAACGAGCATCTGCAAGGGAAGTCCACACTGACCAGAGATGCCTCCGGTGGGGATCCTCCGACGATCAAGTCAGAGAGGAGACTAGGCAACAGTAGAGAGAAACCAGGGGACTCAGCGATTGCGAGAGAGAGAGGGGAAGAGAAAAACTCCCTTTAAGCTGTTGCCTTACCCCGTTTATAGTAGGAGGCGGTATGGTCCCGCCGTCGATGATGTAGACAACTGGAGAGTTGTCAAATCGCCGGGGTTGTCATGTCATTGACGGACTGACAGGTCCTTGAAATTAATTCATGTCCTTGGCAGGACAGCACTCCAAGTTCCTGGCAGGACAATGCCCCTGACGGCTGTACAGCATGTCCTTGGCAGGACTGCAGCCCATGCCGGTCGTTCGACGTTTTTGAAAGGGACTGACCGACTATATGTCGGGACTTGGCTATCGGATGGTGACTCGAGAGCGCGGTTGGCGTTTAGAAGGGTCCGTAGAAGTCGGACGTCGGCTGTCCCACCCGACAGGGAGTCGGTGATGCAAGTTCGGCCTTCCGGGTAGTCGGAGGCTATGTTGGCCTATTTGGCCGACACACTCGGGCCGGGCATCGTCGGTAGTTGCTGTCGGTGTCGTCCATCGTCGGACGAGTGAAGTCGGTCGTCGGTTGGTTCATCTCGAGGATGGATCGACGTCGAGATCCGTTGGTGAGTCGGTGTCGGTGAGTCGGTGTCGGGTCAGTCGGTTGGTCCATCTCGAGGATGGATCGGCGTCGAGATCCGTTGGTGAGTCGGTGTCGGTGAGTCGGCGTCAGGATCAGTCGATTGGTCCATCTCGAGGATGGATCGGCGTCGAGATCTGTTGGTGAGTCGGTGTCGGTGAGTCGGCGTCAGGATCAGTCGATTGGTCCATCTCGAGGATGGATCGATGTCGAGATCCGTTGGTGAGTCGATGTCGGTGAATCGACGTCAGGATCAGTCGGTATATCCCAACATCCTCCATAATATCTAGACTGTCCTTGCATAGTGAAGCACTCCGAAGATTGGACCAAAAATTTAAAATGATTTGACTGTTTGTACAAAGAAACAAAAATCAAAGATCAAGATCCTGAGTAGAGTATCTACAGAGACCCGCAAACAACGGCACTTTTGCCAGGTCTGTTATAGCAGCTTGGCGTTGGGAAGCAACCTTTGGATGATAGAAACAATTGCATTCGTGTCAACGTACGTTACAAGGCACCATAAAATGATTTGCGTGGAGTGATTGCAAACAACCTGCCGCTTCCAACTTTCTGAATATTAGTAAGAATCTGAAGTGCCACATCTCAGAATTGTCTTTCGATGAAAATTTTAATATCATGTGCTACTCTCAGCTGTGAAAAACCATGTCAATGGTGGTATGAATGATTCAAACAGGAAATTTCAAAATATATTCAGTAAGGCCAAAATGGCACATGAACCTTAAAATAAGCCTATTGTCATGACAAACAAGGTCCATAAATAATGTCCTTTTATTTCCAGTTTAGCAGTTAAGGCAAGACATCTCAGATCTCAACCCAGAGCGGGGAAGACTCAGGTCTAATCAACTTGCTATGCACAACCCATAGAATGACAGATAAAATAACGACTTGATGGTGTAAACAAGAAATCTGAAATTTTAAGCTCAAGCATCAACAAGAACATCTTGACCGGCAATAGCTCCAAAGTGAACGCAATAGAGAAGCCTCTCGCTGCACAGTTTGATAAGCTCCATGCAGTGGATAAAGTTAAAAGACTCGAGAAACGAGTAGTAGATAAAATTCCATGTTTAGTAAAGCACGACTTGCCCGCATGGTCTTATCGCATCAAAGCATTTCCAGTTGGAACTGAAATAGTAGAATGCAGGGCTAAAATAAGTAACCATAAGAAAGCTGTGCACTGATTAACCAAAGTTTTTTGACTGATGGTTTATATGAACATGGAGTTGATATGATCATTCATGGAAGAAAATTCCACATAACAGCAATGTCAATAGTTTCCGGGTACTTGGTTCTCATCACTTCTTTGTGGACCACAGTTGGCAGATCAAGCAGCTAAAATCATTCATGTTTTACGCTACTACAAGGAAAGCTTGCTATCAGTCCACCAGAATAAATTAAGCAATATGAAATTGGAATAGACTATCGGTTCTTCATAAGAAATCATGTAGGAGCAGATAAGCTAAAGAGGTTAATATTTCAAAAATCTTATAATAATCTGTTTTTGTTACATATACAATGAATACATGTATCAAATTACATCAGGCATGAGCAATTGGTATACAAACTACAAAATCATGATCTCCCTCACTGACCTAACAAGAATTGAACGAATTTCCAGTACAATGGAATGATTGTTAATGCAAGATTACTTACATGTATCCACATATAATTTACCAATGACTTTAGTGTATGCCATCTACAAACTTATGCTTCTGATTGTGGGCACATGCAGTCAGGCATGGGAAAAGTGTACAGAGATGCATCAGATTTCCTCAATCCAACACCCTTCAAGTCACTGTAATGAAGCACTTCCTGCATGTTATGCTGGAACCTATCCCATCTGCAGTCAAGATCATGATGAGATTGTAAGATTGCTCAATCTCGCATTTTTGGAGCATGAAGAAATTGTAGTGGATTCAAATAGAACAAAACCTGGTATTCTCTTTTGTCCTCATACTACATTTTATACTCTCTCATTGGAAACTAACTAAAATCCTTCAAAAGACTAAAGAGTCGATTTGAGCATACAAATAAGAAGCAAGATCCATGACCAATTCATAATTTATATCAAGAAATAATCAGGAAAAGTGTATACATTTCAAATAATATGGACAATTGTGCCACTAGGAATTCAAGCATGCAAAAGGAACAATACCCTAGTTCCCTTGGAATACTTAGCTTGATCTTTCCAGTCAACAATCAGATGTACTTCAAAGTTTAAATAGTAGTTTGTTGCCGCCAAAACCTGACCTGACAGAGTTCGTAAGCTGGAAGGATGATGGTTGGTCTACTTGGAGTGGGAGTCTGATGTACGAACAAAAGAGATGATTTGCCATAACTGATCCAGCAGGGACCCTCCAATGCGTAAGTTAGGTAGAGGTTTGGTGGAAAAGCTGAGAGACAAGCTACAAAATTAGGTGAGATAAGATGCATACCTGGATCCTGGCCCTGTTTATACAGAGATGCGGGCATGGTTCTTTGACTAGTGGACCCAGGTATGCATCTTATCTCACCTAATCTCATAGCTTGTCTCTCTGCTCGTATTTTCTGCTCTTCAGATCTTCTTTCCTCTGCTTTGTTCTGCCAAGGCTCTGCTAGACTTAGACATCGGAGGATCCTCCACTGGATCAGTTCCAGCAACCTCCAATTGTCTCTTTGTTCGCACGCCGGGCTCCATTAGATCAGGTTTTGGAGGCAATATAATTGACCACAACAACATTCAAATCAAGTGATGATACAATATTGATTACAAATACTTTCTTAGTTTGACTTCTAATTATTTTATGACAACGGTTATGATTAACATTACTAGAATGGGTATCATCTTTTTATGTATTGCAATTCCAACCCTAGCAAAGACTAGGGGTAGGCACAACAACCATAATTCTTACCGTTCAGTGTTTCTCAAAGCAGCATTTTTTTTTCCTAATATCTCTTCAATTTAAGGAAAAGATAGGGAAAAATTTATATATATATATATAAAGGCCAAGACATGGTTCAAGAGAAATGACCTTATGTTTGGGTTGTCAAAAGATAACACTAATCTCCTCTTGTCAGGTTTTATCGTCTTGAATGTCCTTCGTAAGATACCGCCTGTGCCCCATCATAAAGTGGGAAAGTTACCCCTTGAGTTGTCACGAATACTTCACTGTTAGCACACATGGTGTAATCCAGTGCTGCCAAACGAGATGAGTGACCCTACAAAAACATCTAAATAGCAGATAACCAACCAACCCATCAATCATAAAACAAGCCGTAAAAATACCAGCATGATGTCTTTCTATGAACACTGGGTATCATGACCAGAAGTTTTCTTGTGAAATCAAGATACGCCTGCCTCGATGGAGTGGTAGTGGAGCACAAAAATATAACATCCCTCACCTTTAATAATAATGATAACAATCATGATAACAAGATATACTTAAAATGATTGTGATTCATTCTTTTTCTGGAGAAATAACTAGACTGTAATTAAAACAGAATAAAATTTAAAACTGCAGCAGCGTAAAGTTTGAAAGTTCACATTTTCTCCAGGATTTGGTTGCAGCAATCAAGCATTACAAATATTATTACCTTAAATGGTGCCAGTTCATCAGTGGAGGCTAGAGTATCCTTTGTCTCTAAATGTGGGAATAACTGATGGAGAGGAGCCATATATTTTTCTGCATTATAAATTTGACCAGAAGCAACATAAACTGATGTATTATTGTCAAATCCCATGCCTCGAAGCATCATCCCAACCTACAAAATCAATTATCTGATTAAAGAAGTGAACAAAGAATAATTCATATAATAAGAAAAATTGTGGAATCTCATGGCCATTGAATAATCCAAAGAAATTCAAAAAGTTCACTACCATGCAAACTGCAGTTTATGATGCATACAGCAATAAGAGAATTTTAGCTGCTGACGTATGGTAAAAGAAGCAATACATAATTATGAAAAAAGCATATTCAGAAATAGATGAAACACAATCCATGGTTCAGGCACCATAGTTGAAATAATAGACCTTGGACAACAACTCAAACAGGGAAAGGCTATCAAAACAGAACATAAGTAATACTGGTAATAAGGATCTATCATCCCTCTTTTTTCAAAACAGATCTGACCTAGTGCCTACATTGCTACTTCCCACCAGCATTTAACTCGAAATTGTGATATATGGTCAGGTAGAGTTTGACCATGTTTCCACATAGATTTCTAGGGATTGTTCAGATAAGTAAACTTCTATCGCCCTAACTTGCCTATGAGCATCAAACCACTTCTTTCCATGGTGCATTTATTCAATTATGAATTATAACTCGATTTTTCATTTGTCGCCGAAAAGGAATTTTGTTGTAAACTTCATATTCTCAAATTATCGGAACAGTGCATCAGAATTTTATAAGTAGAAAACCCTTCAGTACCAAAAGAGTAAATGATACCTCTGTAGGGGTGATAAGGAAAAGTGCTGGATATCAACTGATATACACCTTAATCAGATGTTAGAAATACATTACAGAAAGATAATTTGGATTCATATTCAAGCAACATCATGTCATTAAGAGTCCTCGTTTACACATAAAACAATAATTCTTACCTGAAATCTGACCAACAATATGCCATATTACCAATATGATAACAAAATCTTATTTCAGTTTTCTAAGTTAATAATCACATATGAAAACTTAAATATCAAAATCACAGCCTGAATTTATTGAAAAAAAAATCAACAAAACAAGTTGGAGTGGAGTGACGAACCTCTAATGGGGTTAAAGGGCATCTTCCATTCATTCGATTGGCCTCCGCGTTTATCTTTCGACCATGTCTCCTAAACTTCCCTTCCAACTCCTTCACGAACAACATCCATTTCATGTTTCTCTTCCTTGCCACCATCATAAGTACAGCATGAAAAGGCTACCATATCCTAACATACAAACAGACAGGCAAGTTTATTATGAAGAAAGTATATGAGATTTTTAAATCACCAATCAGAGACTGAAGTAATACCGCTTCGAACCGAAGATGCACTGAAACATATTTCCCACCACTCATGGAGCTATTTTCACCATCCGATCAACCATATTTCAGCAAGAAGCCTTATAGGTTGAGAAAACCGTAATGCTTCGTAATTGGTCAAACATCTCAGCCCTTGGATATTGGATGGAACTGAGTGAGCCAATCTATTAGAGAATGGTGCTATACGAACAGCCCTGCACCAATGAATTCAAGAACTGAATGGAAATTCATGAAATGAAGATATAAAACTTTGTAACATCTATAAACAGAAGGAAGCAGCAAACAGCCTTCAAAACAAACAGTTTGTATTCAAAAGGGGACAGACAAAGGAACATAATAACTGTTTACATCCAATGATGATTATTATAAAACAAGTGCCCAATACTTGTTAAAAACTCAAAAGGTATAGCAGCACCAATTCTTCTACATAATAAATTAGCCATCGAACTAAACCAAGATTCAATTCAGGGAAATGCTCTATATACATGCATAAAATTAGATCTTATGTGGCTATTTATCACCTAGAAGAAATTATCACTTCGAGATGATTACAAGTCCACAATATTGCAGTTTTTATCAAATACAAGTTGAATGAGAGTGATGCCACAATGAGCTGTTAGGATGTATTTCTTTTCATTTACGTCATTCTTTCAGTGATTTAACATCAGCGTTAGAGCATTTTGGCCTTCAAGAGGTAGTGACATCGTAGGAGCTTATGAACATCAATCCATATTCTGTCGTCTGGGCACAGATGTTTTGGTTATGATCATGATGGAGGGTTTCAGGAAATGAACCAAGATACCAATTAACACATGAAAGCAAGAACTATAGAATCCATCAGTTTTAATATATGATCACTGTTGCGGACAAGGGCTCGGCTCATCACGTGAGATATTGTCCGCTCTGGCCCATGGGCCTCACGGTTTTATCCTTTAAAAGGCACCTCACGTGGGAAGGATTTTTTCCTCCTATAAGCGCGAGTCCCCCTTGACTCACAACCGACGTGGGACTATTGGTGCCCTCCACATTATTAGAACCACAACATAGCCCCCCAGTCAAGAGGGACTCCGATGTGTACAATCCGAGGAGCCCCATAGTCAGCCTAGGCGGACCTCAGTCCCAAGGAATCGAGGCGGAACTAAACCCCTACCTGGCGCGCCATTGTTGCGGACAAGGGCTCGGCCCGTCACATGAGGTATTGTCCGCTCTGGCCCATGGGCCTCACGGTTTTGCCCTTTAAAAGACGCCTCACGTAAGAAGAATTTTTTCCTCCTTATAAGCGCGAGTCCCCCTTGACTCACAACCGATGTGGGACTATTGGTGCCCTCCACATTATTAGAACCACAACAATCACCATTAAATGTCTCTTCCGATCCCTGTTCATATTGAGCCAAGTTAAACCAATTTATATGTAATATTGATCAGTTTTTTCCATTTTTCTTTTACTTAGATCCCCCTTCCAAACTCCTATTCCAGTTTTCAGGCCAACTTGCCATCAGATGCCATATAGGACAAAGCTTCAAGTAAAGCAACACAATGGAAGTACCAAAAATTATCCAAAAAATTACCCCCAGGCAACAGGAATAGGATGCATTGCAAAACCAAACAGAAGACATATTTGGTTAATACAATAAAACTTGTTGTAATCACCTTTTTCAAAGCATATTTACATATGCACACATAAATATTAATACAAGAATAACAAAAGCATCTTGTTTTATTATGGAAAAAACAAATGCTGATGGAACTTTTTTATTTCAGTGAAATGTATGTCTTAAATCAAGAAAAAAAAACTCATTCAACAAGAATTATAGTTTTTGACATCCCAAGACATTTTTTGTTTTGTTAGAAGCTTTTTAAGTCAATACCATTCAAAGGTACACCAAACTGATCCAAAACTGGCAGAGTATCGAGTCGGTTCAAGGGTTCAGCTCCGTAAAAGGCTCGAACAACTGGGAACCCCTCTGAACCGTGAGAATCCAGGCTTTTCTAATTTCCTTCTTTCCATCCTTCTTTCCCTTTTCCTTCTTTCGTCCCTTCCTTTCTCTTCTCCCTTCTTTTCTTTCATTCTTTTCCTTCTTTCTTTCCTTTCTTTATTTTCTTCTCCTTTCCTTCCTTTCTTCCTTTCTATCCATTTTCATCTTCTTCCCTTCCTTTCTCTCCTTTTATTCTTTTCCTTCCTTTGTTTCTTTCCTTCCCTTCTTTCCTTCATTTCTTTCTATAGTTTTCTTCTTCCCTTTAAATTTATTTCTTCTCTTCTTCTTTCCTTCTTTCTTTTTCTTTTTAGTCTGTCCTTCCTTTCTTCTTTCCTTCTTTTCTATCCTTTTTCTTCTTCTTCCCCACATGGATCGGAAGTTTATACATGGAATAAAATGACCTAATATTCATAGACAAGGGCTCGTTCCATGCTTGACTTACGAGCTCGTGTAGTAAGGCCTCGCCCTACTTCAGTAAGGGCTGTTTCACTCCACTCTTAAACGAGCGTTAGAGCAAATTGAGCGAGCAAGCAAAGCCTAATATAATTCAAGAAAGGTAGCATTATCAAACATTAGTTATACATGGTATCACTACATGTTCCACTCTTTCAAAAGTATTTGTAGTAGCAGAAACAACTTCCAGCATGACACCTTCATGTAACTCTTAATTCCAAATTTACAATCAATTATCCTCCATTTACTCTTAAATCTAGTAGTATCTGTCCCTACTTGCCTCTATGTAAACGTTTATAAGGTCTTAATAATATTTAGGCACAGATGAGTATATGTAATTTATTTTCTTATATGGAGAATTCATTCTCAAGGAGTCTATTATTGACTAGCCTTGAGAGAGAATAGACAGGAAATAAATCTTAATAACAATTTAATATAACTTATTTCATAATGCTACATACAAAATTCAGGATCAATATAGAACCACTCAATATGATTATAAGAAATTATCCATGAACAAATGTTCCTGAATAGATAAATGTTTTCATACTAAAGATTGAGCAAAAGACTGAACAAACAGTGTTATTATGTAAATGGGTACTTTGAACAGTAACCGGGGCTTAGTTGGTATTTTAAAAGTGCACTACACTTTTAAACATCCATAAACCTTAAAATAATCTTAAAAATAAAAGATGTTGTATCATTACCAAACCGATGCTTATTTGCATACCAAGTGTCCTTATGGTATGGTATGGTATCAGACTGTATTGGTATGGAATGCAATACTGAAACTACAGACCTTGCCACTCAAACAATATATATTCTGTCTCAAATGATATCTAGTAATCAATATTTTTTATAACTTGAAGATGCATGGTTTAAACTGAAAAATATCCAAACAACTTGATTAATAATCAGAATGTGATGGAACCATAGAGCGAATCTTGTCGCAACAATAAAGTTGCTTCATTGTGACTTGGGTGTCACATGTTGGAAACACAATCTTTCTTTTCATACGCAAGGGTGAGGCTGCATACATCTGACCCTCCCACTCCCAAACTCAAAAGAAGTATCGGCTCAAAAAACAAGGCATTGAAATGCCATTTCACAAAACCAATGGCCTTAGGCATTTTAAGTCTATTCCTCGGACTATTTGTACCGAAAAACAAGGTTACAGTTTTCAGGTGCAGAATTTAAACAATTGCTATAAATAAAGGAAATATCATTCCATTGCTTCATCAAAGCTGTAAGCCACCCAAAAGAAAAATACTTCAGATTAAAAGGGCTTTAGGTGCATCACCCCATGCTAGCAGAATAAGACTTTTACAGTATTTTACTTGATCACATCGCATTCAGTTTTAAATGCAAATCTTCAGATAGATTTAGTTTTGGTTCAATTCTTGTTTCTTGTTTGCCAGTCTTGATTGTTTTAGTAATATTATTCACCCCTTTGCATCCATAACATGTCATAAACCACCCAGTGGATTCCAACACCTGGAAGGAAAATGAGATTACACAATCAATGTAAAATGACGATCACAGAGATGTCCAATCCTGACGTAAACAAAACCAGACAAAGATCCTAAAAATATGCTACATGTGCAAACTAGAGGGAGTAGAGAGCATACATACCCCAATTCTAGTAATTTGGGAAGGACCTTCTGCAAATAATAGGTTTTCGATGATAAGGCCTTAGTTCTCATGTTTACGATCTTGCTGATATTGTAATCAAAACGCTTCAGTATATCTTCTGGTAGTTGTTTGACCACTCTTACATGATTCTTGAGTGTCTCAATGAAGTACTCTTCATCAAAGATTTCCCCAAACTTGCTGAAGGTATCCAAACAAAAAAAAATTGTTATTCTTCCAAACATCTTGCAGCTAAAACAAAGAACTGCATATAAATACAAGTCAAAAATCATTGATAATGATATTTGTTTAACACAAAAATGCATTAGCAGCTCAATTAAAACTACAAGCGACAATGAAATTTCAAGATTGGAACTTCAAAATATAGAGGTATCGATCAAAACTTTTGCACAGATCAAAGCAGCAATCACAACATCCTGTATAACATCACAACTTGTCAAAGAAGGTGAAATATGTATAGACACATGTAACAAAGAATCCATCAACGAGCAGGGAAATGCAAGTGACCAATAACTTCAAAATTTCAAAAGAAATTAAAGGAATTAGGCAATTAGCAAGCCTCCCAATTATCATTGTACGATACAAAGAATCATGCTGCTCAGGCATGTACCATGTTATAAATAATAGTAATTAACAATTATAGAAGCACCTCTAAGAAATTATAAAAGGAACGTAAAACATCCTAAAAGCTAAGGTGAATAGATATGGAGACATTGCAAAGAAACAAAATATCACAAAACTAGGAAGTAACGTGTAGATAAGATAGAAGGGGGAGGGGTGTCAAAACAACTCCTAATAGGAAACATACTAGAAAGAAGGAAAGAAAAGATTGTTGGAACCAGCCATATTAAATGCAGCAAGAGATGAATCAACTATAAAGAATATGCAGACTGAATTACATAATAACCTGGAATCACGCCAAACACTGTTCAAATGAAAAATTGGGATCACAAGTGTTGCATTCAGTAAACCTGCCACAGCAACTGCATCACCTATCTGTCCCAAAGAATAAGCTGATGTCAAATAATGTGAAATAAAAAGCATGATAAAGAAAGCTTTATATCACAGAAAAGAGAAATGTTTAACTGATATCCAAAGGAACACAACGTGACAAAGGTTAGGACATAGATGTGAGTAAGATGTGTGTTTGAGCACATTTGATTGTGTGTGTGTGTGTGTGTGTGTGTGTGTGTGTGTGTGTGAGAGAGAGAGAGAGAGAGAGAGAGAGAGAGAGAGAA
>KE504999.1:17907-33724 GCA_000441515.1 Elaeis oleifera | reverse complement strand
AGAGAGAGAGAGAGAGAGAGAGCGAGGCATGACATGCTGGCGGTGGAACATGGGGAGGATAAGAGGATGTATTCCTTTGTTATCCTTCTCTTTTCCTTTCTTTTCTTTTCTTTTTTTCTTTTCTTCTTTTTTCTTTCTTTTCCTTCTTTTTTTCTTTCTAGTTTGGGGCCTTTGGAAATACTTTTGTTAGGGGAAACATATTCCTTACATGTGATTAAAGGAAGCTTTTGACCGGCCTTTCCGCCTAAATGTTCGCTAAAGATTCGGAACGATGGCCGTTTAAAGGAGCTAAGGTCCCCCGGAGGCCCTAACCGGGGATAAAAAGAAGAGACAAGGTACTTTATTGGAGGTGATGAGGCATTATTAAATGTGAGCTAATGATGTGACCACGGGGTATCCAGGATCAAGCATATTTGAAGTCCTCTGAGAACAATATAAAACTCCTTTGGATGATGAAAAGAGAAGCAATGACTACAAAAAGAAGAGACGGTGGCTTCCTGTTGGTAGGGCCGCAGCTCCTCGGCTGCAGCTCCTCCCAACACTACTCAGCACGCAGAGTACTTAGGAGACCATGTTTGGGATTATATTATACCTTTTGGCTATAAGTGAAGAAGAAAAAAAAAGAACAAATGTAACTTTTGAGCTACTTATTAAAAAGTTACACAATTTTGTAAGCTCCATAAATAGGGGCAGCAATGGATTAGATCGGATGTGGATCAAGTTGATCAAAGATTAAGTCTAAAAATTTTATGTATGTATAATTAAGTTTGTACCAATATATTGGCATGCATGATGCGGATCTGACAATGAAAAATAGTTAATATAATAATAAAAGAGTATCATAATTTTGAGACGATGATGAAATACCAAATAAATATAAATAATATATAAGATGTAAAATAAATATAAAACATACATTAGAGTTTAATGACAAGAAATAGAATATAATAAGATATATAATTGCAATATAATATAGATAATATTTAAATAAAAGTAGAGTGAAAAATTAAATGCATAAGATATAATAAAATAAATTAAATGTAAGATTGATGTAAGTGAACCAAGAACTAAACATAAGTGGAAGAACTTAAAGCATGCTTATATTCATAGTCCAATTTACACAGAAATTAGAAAATAAATATATGACATTTAAATATTTTGAAAATGAATTTCATGAAAGAAAAGGTCAAACTTGTAAAGTATTAAAATACAAAGAGTAAATCATATAAAAATATAAATAGAATAAATACTAAATTAGAAACATATAATTGAAAACTAAAAAAAGATATAATACTCATTAAACAAATTAAAACTAAATATAACTAGAAAAGAACCAATGTTATTTCCTATTAGTAATGCCTTCACAACAAGTATCAACACAACCATTTTTAAAAAAGAGGAAAATAAATTTCATAATAGGGAGGCAAATTTTGTTGAAGTCTTAAAAATATAAATTAATATATATATATATATGATACTTTATTGACTCCATCGATAAAGAGGTGGAGAAGGCTAGTAGGAAGAGAAGAGATGACCGGAGCGGGGGTGGTGGCGCAGGCGGTGGTAGGAGGAGGAGGGAGAGAGAGGTGAGGAGGGTGTGAAGATTTTATTATTGTATTATCTGATCAACCAATTAAGCTATAACTGTTGTTGAGATGCAAGGCTGAGTTGTTTCACCCAAACCATATGACTCAATCGATTGCATCAAACGAAATAGGCTAAGGCAGTCCAAAAAAGTAATCTTCTTTTATTATGTACACATGCTATGTTATTACACAAATCAATGAATCATGCGATTTCAAAAATCTCAAAAATAGATGAGACCTAGGATTGGCCATAGGCCCATACAGGGGCATCTGCATGCGTCTATGGCAGCCCTGATGGCTATTGGCAACTTCTATTCATGCCTCTGTTGTCCTGCCTAGTCCTCTCAATTATTTATTTACACTTCAATTCAAAAAACCTTGTCTACTAAAATTTATTTTGCTTTTGAAGCACCAAGTGGTTCATCCGAACTATGTAGACCAAGAGTAGTAGAGGAAGATGTTCCATCATAAGATTAGACTAACGCTTTCCATCTTCATCCTTCCCTCATTTAAATTTTGATGTCATTTTTACATTACCTTCCTCCCCATGCTTCTTAAAGAAATTTGAGCAGCAGAGTGAAACATTTCCATTTGTGCAAACCATATTTTGGATAAAATTGTTTGGAGGCATGGTTATCACTTATCAGCTATAGGGTGCGAAGTACAAGCTCAGGTGATGACTCCGTGCAGAGTTACCGCCGAAGTGCACCACATCAGCCCTTCAGATTATCGTTGAACTATAAGCACTCTTAAAAAAATAAAAGGATTGAATAATTCCAAATGGAACAAAATTCTAACACACGCAGGAGTATAGGATAGTTGTGAATGATGTTCTTTATCTATTGATTAAATAAATGTTAACAAACCACAATAAGTTCTTATCTATTTACAGTTGCATTGATCTCCAATTGGTGCCCAACAACATCAACCAGCATCCTCCAATTCCTGTACAGGGAGGTCAAACCAGAGCACTTCTACAAGCAACATGTTTCTGAGTCCCACAGTAATCATCAAATTTTCCAAAGAAAAAATGAAAAACGTAACTGCACGCAACAACTTCATGTGGGTTTTGTAATTAGTCAATCTCCTTTCTGTACCTCAGGGAATAATTGCAGCACCAGCATCCTGTAGCAAAGAAACGATGTGAGATTATGCTATTTTGTGGAACATTAATGGGCCCATGATGCTAAAATGAAGAGAACCCAACATTTAGAACTGAGAGATTCAGGTTAGCAATGAAACAAAGAAAGTCCATGACGTTGCATCAGCACAATGCACTTGCAAGTTGAGATATTTACATCAAATTTGTGGACTGCTCCTTGAGAGCATTTAAGACCAAAGCAGCCAGTACTAAGCGTAACTTTTAGTTCAATAGAAAAGGTGGATTTGAAGGTTGCAGTTGATAGTTTCCTTATTTTGGAATACTCCATTTAAGATTAATGACTTAAGTTAAATTTCTATGTGGCACACTTGAATTTGCATTGTCATTGTCATTATATTTTGCAGTATCTGCTGCCTGAGGGCATGCCATTCTGCATGATGGTGCGTAGGTGATAATCACACTCACCTACTTCATAATTTTTGAATTTTATGTAGCTAGAAAATGCTAATTTTTGCTAGCAAGCAAAAAAAAAAAGAAAAAGAAAGAAAAAAATTGCCAGTATTTAACAGATGAAAGTTTGTCAATGCAATTTCATTGGGTTCCTGATCGGTTCACAATAGATCTCAGAGATTAACAACTTGGCTGGACTTCAATGTTCCAGTTCCACCCACAACATTTTGGTTATTTGGCCTGCCCAACCCAAAGGATGCATGTCTGTTTTGGTTCTATCTTAATATATTATGGATTGAACTTTTAGCTTACATGACAAATAAGGTAAAGGACAAGACCCCTACTTGGTAAGAACTATGAGCCAGCATTCTGCCAATATACTGAGAAACCAAGTTCCCTTTTCCCTTCTTAGGTTAAGAATATTTGACATAAATTTATAGATTACATAGTATCGTACGTATAATATTGATAACATGCACCTTGGTACAACATATGCTAAAAATCTCTTTTTCGTATTAATGTATTTATAGTTTTCTTATGTTATTAAGGGCCTGTTTGGATGTCTAAGGCCAAAATCTCATGGGATTCGTGGGCTGGGCCAAGATGATCAACTAAGTCAAGCTGCATTAAGCTCATCTTTATAAGAATCAAGAGAACCATTGGAATGGGATGATCCGAATCTTATAGGGAGAAAAAAGACCTCCTGAAGCTCTTGGGTATTTGGGAATATAAGCCTAGCCCAAGCTTATTTTCCTACTTTCACTAGCCCAACCCACGAATCCTATGAGATTTTGGGTCTAACCATCCAAACAATCCCTAAGTGGAAAGATCAATAGCAGCTTGTCAATCCAAAATCATCTTAGTAAAGCGATGCTCGCATATGTTTCAGTACTGAAATTTAAACCATACTTAAAATTTCCATTGAGCCCACAAGTACATAATCTTTCTCATCCTAGATATAGCATCTAGTCAGATTTGTAAAGAAAGACTATGATCTAAAGATATTCTGGTAACATTGTAATGATTCACCCAAATTCTCAAGTAAATAGTGATGCAACCAGACAAGGATAGTGAAGTTCTAACTTGAGGCAAATCAAGCAATGCAATGACTTCTTAGAGAAGGTGAGCTTTCTGAAGAGAACATATAGGGCTTGTTTGGATGGTTAGGCTGGTCCAACTACCAAAATACAGAATTATAGACTGTGCTGGCATATTTTATAACTATCCAAGACCACCTTTTGAGTGGGCTAGCCCATCCCATGGAGAGAAAATAATCCTGCACAGTTGTAAAATATGCCAAACTCAACCTATAATTCTGTATTTTTGTGATTAGACCACGAATCCTATAGGATTTTGGGCCCAACCATTCAAATGGGCCCATAATTTGCCAGAAAAAACAATAACTTCCATGCATGAGAAGTGTGCATGCAAGAAATACTCAATTCCTAAGTGGATATGTCATATCACTGTTGTTAGGACCATCATATGATATCAAGGTCCACAATTTCAGCCTCAGGTATCTATCGGTACCTCACCAATAATGTATGGTGCTGAATCGTACCATACCGACAGTCGGCATATAAATGCATACCAGTTTGGTACCAATAAACAATTTTGGCTTTTTTCTTGTTTACAAGGATTATTTAAGGTTTATGGATGTTTAAAGTATTGTAGTGCTTTTAAAGTACCCAATTAAGCCTCGGTTACTGTTTATGGATGTTCAAAGTGTTTTTACATGATAACACAATTTGTTTAGGTTTGCTTGACCAACGGTATGCAAATGATCTATTTGTAGACATTTGCCTCAAATCACATAGAGGAGTTCAAAATAATATTATATATTATTCCAAGAATTATTCCAGTGATGGTTGTAATATTTAATAATCTGAAGTATTAACCAAAATTTTGCATCACAAATATATGTGTTTTGGTTTCATTATGAATATTTCAACTTATGAACTTGTCAATATATAATAGCAAAGTCTATAACTATTCATCATTTTTGTAAATCAAATGATCAATTTGAAGTCAGTCCATCAACTACATTTTGTTGCTCGATGAGGCACAACTAAATTGCCATCTTAGATCTATCATCAACATATTTAAACAATTCCCTGTAATTTTGTCCTTGCTCTTTTTTCTACATAAAGCAGTTTGATGTAGGTCTGCGTGTGGGTGGAGCATTTTTTTTCTAGGATTCGAGGTTCTTACACGACATTTTTCTTTATTGAACCTGAATTTTGTTCTTGCTTTATAACAAAGTTATATAAAATTGTTATTAAAAGTTATTTTCAGGTCTATTCTTTCTCGAGCAAAGTTTGCCATCTCGATACCTGACCCCGAACTGGTGCCATCCTATTACAGTGTCGATATGCAGTTTGGTACGGCATGAGACAGCATACCGAATGTCGATACGATACAAGATAACGTATCAGTATGATACAGGATGGTATGCCCCGTATTGAGCCGTATGGGATAATATAGCAGACCATGTTCCTAAGGCTATTCAATAATGGACTCCTCCCTTGACAATGAAGTGAAACGCAATCAACAATATGCCTTCCCCATATAAGAAACTAAATTTATACATATTTATTTGCGTCTAAATGTTATTAAGACCATATAGGTGTTGATAGAGGGGCACGGACATATACTATTGGATATAAGAGAGTAAACAAAGAATAGTTTATACTTGGAATTGAGGGTTTGATGAAAATGCAGCGTTGGAAACTGTTTCTACTAATACAAATACTTTTGAAAGAGTGTAAGATGCACTGATTGTGCATAATTAATAATTGATGACGCAGACTTTTTTGAATAATATTATGTCATTTTATTCCATGTATAACATACCCATCTACAGGAAAGAAGGAAAGAAAGAAATGAAGGAAAGACAAGAAAGGAAGGAAAAAGAAATAAAAGAAGAAAGGAAGGAAGAAGAAGAAAAGTAAAAAAATAAAGGAAACAAGAAGAAAAAGGAAGAAAAGAAAGGAAGAAGAAGAGGAAGCAAAGAAAGAAAGGAAGGGAGAAGAAAAACAAAGGAAAGAAGAAAAAGGAGATGAAAAAACATAATTAAGATCAGACAACGATCCAAGGTTAGTGAGGAAAATTAAATAGGCATCAAAATTGTTAAGGAACCTCAGAGGATAAGGACATTTCTCAAAAGCGTTTCATAAAAGACTATATTTTAATGAGCTCACAATTCACAAGTAGGATTAATTGTATCTACTGTTTAACATTTCTAAAAGCAAGAATTGTGTCCTGATAAAACTGTTTTTAATTGACTTGTAAGCTTCAACTGCAACACTATAAGTCAAACAATGACCTAAACAAATGCAAGAAATTAAACTGTTGATATGTATGTCATTCTTAGATAAGAAAACATAGTGCGTGATGTTCAGGTGGTGAAGCATAAAAAAAAATCTTAAGATTAACTTATCCACCAACAAACCATCCAAACAACCTATTGGCTTAAATAAGCAAAAAGCAATTTGATTACGATTACTTACGATACTTTGTCTGCAGCATAAAATATTCGAAGCTTTCTTGGTCCACCTCCTCCCCACGAACTTGTTAGAGAATCAATAACTTGCTCTACTTGAGTGCCTGCTGCTGTCAAAACAAACTGGAGTACTGTTTTGCTTCAATGACTGTTTGAGAAATGATGGCAAAAAGATATTGGGATGCAGGATTATGTGACAAATAGATAATCCTTTAAGCCAACAATGCAACCAAATTTGGGGATCTAGACAGTTCTTTTAAGCGGCTCATCCATCAAGACAGGGCTCATTTTACAAGGGATAGGACAAGGTGAGGTGTTCATAAACAATGCTTCTACAAATAATTAAAAGCACAATAAGACAACCCAAAGTGCTCAAACCCTTTTATTGAGAGAAGGGCCAGGCGTGTGTGTGGGTGGGTGGGGATGTAGAAGCTACTTAAAGCGAAATAGCTGGCAGATTGAGGCTTGGATTACCTCTTAATAAAGGTTAAAACATTAAGACCACACAAATTCCTTTTCTTGAAAAAGAAATGCATGATGAGTTGCAGTATAAATTTTATTCCATACTACCATTGAAGCATTGAAGCATTTGCTAAAGAAATGTCAATCATTATTTGTTCAAAAAAAAGTATCCTGTATATTTATTTTCAAAATTGTTCATGTCGCCATTTTATTGACCAATATATTTTGGTAAGCTATGTTTAGGAAGAAAATCTGCAATGTTGTAATTAGAGAATGCTTGACCAATATATTTTGGTAAGTTATGTATAAGAAGAAATCTGTAATGTTATAATTAGAGAGTGGTTGACCAATATATTTGGTAAGCTATATTTAGGAAGAAAATCTGCAATGCTGTAATTAGGGAATAAAATCAGCAATTGCAATGTAAGCATTTATATAATAACATCAATAAAATAGAGGTGTAGGTCAAAAGAAAATCAAGATTGAGGCCTATCACTCTTTCTCATATTATTCTCTCTACTCCCTTACTTTCTCTCTACCATCTCTTCTCATTTTTAACTTGGTATCAGAGCGTGGTTCCGATCTAAACTCTTGTCAGGACTGGCCCCGTGAAAATTTTTTTCTTCTTGATCGTTCCTGTGGTGTTTAGGACATGTCAGAAGTTAGTACCGGTGATGATTCCAACCGCTCGATCGGTGAGGGCAATGGGAGGAGGGCTGTAGCCCTTGGTGATAACCCCTCTCCAAATCAATCCTATGAAGTTAGATGGAAACAATTACCTCACGTGGTCTCGATCTTGTTTGTTTATCAAGGCCCGAGGGATGTATGGGTTCCTTTCTGGGGAGAAAAGAGACCTGCAGCTGATGACTCTTCTTTTGGCCAATGGGAATCTGAGAATTCCTTAGTTATGTCTTGGCTCATCAATTCTATATAGCCTTACATCGCTTGTGGGTACTTACTCTTAGATTCTGCATGAAAATCTGGAAACGCTGCTGCCCAAACTCACAATTGGGTTGATGCTCGAGTCTATGAACTAAGGAAAAGGTTCATGAGACCAGACAAGGAGAGATGACTGTGGCTCAGTATTTTGCTGAACTTAGCATCCCATGGCAAGAATGGAATTTTTTCAAGATTTCCAAGCTGATTGCCCTAATGATGCTGCCAAGTTCCAGAAATGATTGATAAGGAGCGTGTTTATGATTTCTTGGCTGGGCTCAATGTGGAGTATGACTAGATAAGAGTTTAAGTACCTAGAAAAGATCCTTTTGCTTTATTTAGACAAATCTATGCTCTTGTACAGCAAGAGGCGAGTAGAAGATCTGCTATGTTGAACACTACTACCCATGAAAGATTTGCAATGGTAGTAAATTCAAGTCAGAAGAAAACAAAGGGGCAAACTTATAGTGACCAAGCAACTGTTGATAGGCTGAAGTGTGATTATTGTGGACGAACAAGACATACAAGAGACTTGTTAAAAACTACATGACCATCCTGCTAGAGGACGTGGTGGTAAACGAGCTGGATTTGCTTGACCACAAGCTCATATATCTAAGGTGAAAAAGAATATATATGAAGACTCAGACACTAATAATCTCATTAAGGAGGAGTTGCAATCACTCAGACATTTGATGGCCAAACTTGATTCAAACATATCATCTTCTACTTCTAATTTTGCTCACACAGGTACATCAGCTAATACGTTTAATGCTTCCATGTCTGATAAGTCTAACCCTTGGATCGTAGATTCCGGTGCCTCCAATCATATGACTGGTTCTTCACATGAATTCTTATCATATTTTCCCTCTTCTAGTAGAGATAAAGTTCATACAGCAGATGGTTCTTTTCTTCTGTGTCAGAGAAAGGTTCTATTCATTGCACACCTACACTGATCTTGTTCTGTTCTTCATGTTCCTAATTTTCTACTAATCTTCTATCAATTAGTTCAATCACTAAAGATTTAAATTGTAAAGTCTCATTTTATCCCAGCTATTGCGTCTTTCAAGAACTGAAATCAGAGAGAATGATTGGCTATGGTAGAGTTCAAGATGGCTTATATCTATTAGAAGATGGTCTTAATTCGTCAACCAATACAAGTTTTGCAAGCCAAGTTTCCCATCTCAAGTCCTTGATGCCTGCTCAACAACAGTTACTTCAGTGGCACCAACGGTCAAGTCATCCATCCTTTAGAGCTATGGAGAAGTTATTTCCTATTTATTTCAGTAGTGCACTGAGAAAACTTTATTTTGTGATGCTTGTGAATTCGCCAAGCAAGTCGTACTTCTTATCCTTCTAGTAATAATAAAAGTATTGCACCATTTGTGATTGTTCATTCAGATGTTTGGGATCCTAGTCGAGTTGTGTCATTATCTGATTTCCGATGGTTTGATACGTTTATTGATTGCTATAGTCATACTACTTGGGTCTATTTGTTGCACATTAAAGATAAGATATTTCTTGTTTCAAGTTGTTTCATAAAATGGTATGTATGTAGTTAATGTAAAATTAAGATTTGAGGAGTGATAATGGTATAGAATATATAGATAGTCCTTTTCAAAATTATCTTGGTAACCATGGCATCATACATCAAACAAGTTATGTAGATACACCAGCTCAGAATGATGTTGCAGAACGTAAGAACTGGCATCTGTTGGACGTCGCCAGATCACTCATGTTTTCCATGAATGTTCCTTAAACCTATTGAGGAGATGCAGTTCTTACTGTAGCTTATCTTATCAATCGGATGTCATTACAAGTACTCGATTTTAGAACTCTTTGTGAGCTCCTTCAAGGTACTTATTCTTTTATTGTTCCTCCTAAAGTCTTTGATTGTGTTTGTTTTGTTCATAATCATCGAAGAACCATAAGCAAACTTGACCCACGTACCCTAAAGTGTATATTCATTGGATACTCAGCAACTCAAAAGGGATACGAGTGCTATCACCCCACATCAGGAAAATGTTTGTTAGTATGGACATCACTTTTGAGAAACTAAAGCCTACTTTGCTAAGTCGTCTCTTTAAGGAGAGAATGTCATAGCTGAAGAGTCTCCTTCATCCTCATTATGGTGGGTTTCCTCACCTACTTTACCAGATAGAAGTGAGGGGAGATGGAGAAAATTGTAAATAAGGGGAGAAAGAACAAGAGAATGTGAATGGAGAGAAAGATAGCAGTTACAGGTACTCAAACTAAATATGAAGGATCTGCAAACATAAACTCATACAAAATAGGTAGATAAAGCCACTGTACAAACCCTACCTAGTCAAGCGCCATCCTCAGATTCAGTTCTACCACAATCTCCTCCTACTCCTAGTAAATCACCTATCTCATTTCCAAATTATCATGAACCAATCATTAATGATATTGATCTACCTATTGCTATTAGAAAAGGAGTTCAAAGTTGTACTCAACATCCCATATCTAATTTTGCTTCATATAACTCATTGCCTCCTTCCTATAGAAATTTTATATCGTCTTTGTCTTCTGTGTCTATTCCTTAGGATTGGAAGGAAGCACTTGCCGATCCTAAGTGAAAGGAAGCTATGATGGAGGAGATCAAAGTACTGGCGAAAAATGAAGCTTGGGAACTTACCACTCCCATCAGGAAAAGGATAATTGGTTGTAAGTCGGTTTTCACTATCAAACAGAAGGCTGATGGGACCATTGAGAGATTCAAGACAAGACTTATCGCAAAAGGATTTACTCAGACATATGGAATAGATTATCAAGAGACATTCGCTCTTATTGCGAAAATGAATTATATTCGAATTCTTCTTTCTTGTGCAGCAAACCTAGGATGGGAATTGCATCAATTGAATGTAAAAAATGCCTTCCTTCACGAGGACTTAGAAGAAGTATATATGGAGATTCCTCTAGATTTTTCTCATCGAAAACAGAAGGCAAGGTATGTAACTTGAAGAAATCATTATACAGTCTCAAACAATCCCGCAAGCCTGGTTTGATAGATTCAGCAAAGCAATGGTTAATTTGGATATCATCAGAGTAATGCAGATCATACAATGTTCATCAAATATAATAATGAGAATATTATTGTTCTCATTGTATATGTTGATGATATAGTGGTGACAGGAGATGACTCTGGAGAAGTTATCAGATTGAAGGCCAGTCTAGCTACGGAGTTTGAAATAAAAGATTTGGGTAAGCTACGATATTTTTTGGTATTGAAGTTGCTCGATCAGACAATGATATCTTCATTTCTCAAAGAAATATATCTTAGACTTGCTTAAAGAGACGGATATATTGGGTTGTAAGCCAACAAACACTCCTATGGATCCAAATCACCATCTCAAGAGTGGTGATGGAGAAATAGTAGACAAAGGGAGGAATCAAAGATGAGTAGAGAGATTGATTTATCTCTCTCATACTCGTCCAAATATTGCCTATCCTGTTAGCATAGTAAGCTAGTTTATGCATGATCCCCGTTCTACTCATCTAGATGCTGTTTTTTGCATCTTGAGTACTTGAAATCAGCACCCGAAAAGGATTACTTTTTTCGAACCATGGTCACTTTAAAATAGAAGATTTTACAGATGCTGATTAGGCTAGGTCACTTGATGATAGGAGGTCTACATCAGCATATTGTACACTTGTTGGAGGGAACTTAATTACTTAGAGAAGTAAAAGCAATTAGTGGTGATGAGATCTAGTGCTGAAGAAGAGTACAGAGCAATGGCAAATGGAGTTTGTGAACTTTTGTGGCTTAAAATGTTGATGCAAAATCTGAAAATGGAGAATGGTGGACCTCTCCTATATTGTGACAACGAAGCTATTATCAATATTGCTCAAAATCCAGTTCAACATGACTGAACAAAGCATATCGAAATAGACACTTCATTAAAGAAAGTTGAATGAGGGGCTACTTTGTACACCTTATGTAAAATCAAAAATCAACTAGCTCATATTTTGACTAAAGATCTTAGTAGTAAGGTGTTTCATTTAATGAGAGATATCTATGCACCATCTTGAGAGGCAGTGTTGACCAATATATTTTGGTAAGCTATGTTTACCAAGAAAATCTGCAATATTATAATTAGGGAATGCTTGACCAATATATTTTGATAAGTTATGTTTAGGAAGAAAATCTGTAATATATATAATTAGGGAGTGGTTGACCAATATATTTGGTAAGCTATGTTTAGAAAGAAAATCTGCAATGCTGTAATTGAAGAATAAAATCAGCAATTACAATGTAAGCATTTATGTAATAACATCAATATAAATAGAGATATAGGTCAGAAGAAAATCAAGATTCGAGGCCTATTACTCTTTCTCATATTATTCTCTCTGCTCCCTTACTTTCTCTCTACGATCTCTTCTCATTTTAACTCATTTTAAAAAACTGAGCTACAATCAACAACCCATTGGTTGGAAATTACAAATAGTCGAGAACAGTCAGGAGGAAAAGAGCAATTACTTTACTATCCAAAAGTGTCACTCAGTGAGGCTTTAATCAAACACTGACAGACAGAAAAGCTAAGAGTTATTTTGGCATCATTGGCTCTACTATATAGAAGAGTTTTTGAAATAAATCCAGTGAAAATACTACTAGATGATGAATCTCAGGTGCAGCTGACTTTAGAAGAAACTGAAATTGAACATGGATCCACACTTGCTGTCATTGCATGCTAGACGAATTGTACTGTACCAAACTACCAATACATGCTCAACCATGGGCAGTTAATAAACAGTTATCACAAGGATGACAAAAAGGGAAGCCTTGAATTACATTGACATGATTGGATCATCCCTTTATGAGACAGAAACTGCTGTGGAAAATAACTAGGTCGCGACATGGCAAGGAAGGATAATAGTCAAGGCTGATAACCATGTCATACACTTTACCATTGCAGTGGCACTGGGAAGTATCTAAAGATTCTAAACAATCACAATGAGATCGAGAACAGGGAACTGCACCAGACATGCATCAAACATAACCATGACACCCTCATACCAAAAAAAAAAGCTAAAATATGACCACCTAATTTGTCAACTTTTACTGACTATTAATGACACTGATTTTCTTTCTTTCTTCTTCTTCTTTTTTTTTAAGATTGTTGAATCTTTGTCCTAAATTACTAATGCTACTCAATGAACAGGACAGTTTCCTTGATGTCCACAATTGTATGACCAGAAAACTGGACACTGTTTCTGATGACTTTACAAGGTCACAAGTAAGACTACCTCCCAAGGATCCTAATGAGATGGGGCTTGATCCAGACTGGTTCGAATCAGATGAGAATTTACTGGTTCATCTTGTCTACACTAAGCAAAACTTCGTTAGAAAACATAGTGCTAAATAGTATCCAAAGGTTGGGTGAAAAGAAAGCTGCATGCTGAACATAGAGATATGCATGAACAGGAAATGCCTTGAAAAATCTATATCCTAGACTCTAAGGCAAGAAATAAAAAGTTTCAGGCATACCATTGGATAAAGTATAGCCATAATTCCATAACTCACAAGTGTGGAGAAAAGAGAATTGGAAGAACACAAGGACTTCCTGAAAATTCAAAATGAAAAATTTAACATGTCAAAATCCAGAAATAGTATACAAATGAGAAACCTAGAAAGCTGAAATAAGTTAACGAAAATGACTCAATCAAGTTTGATGATATGGAGAAAGAGCATCAATTTTATCAATAAAGAAGTTTATTATAAAAATAGCTCAATGATTCTTTGACCATTACACTTGTAAGATACATAAAATGAATGTCATTGAAGTGCACAGACAAGTGTGTCACAAGATAAAGGATCTAGGATCTCATTGTTAAAGAATAACAACAAAGCATCTCATAGCAAAAGCAGCATGAGCAAATACTTCTACGGTAGCATCATCAAATACACACACATAAGCATTTATTGTTTCTAATGTTAATTAATATACAAGGCACATGTGGTATACAATAGATTATCCATAAAGTAACCTACTGGAGTAACAAAAATCATACCAAATCCTGCAAAAAATGCCCAGTTTGATTCGAAGAACTCAAGCCTTTCATTTAAACTCACTTCAGAAAATTCCATTTGTACCTGAACATGTTTATAGCAAATGAATTGCTGTCCTCTCACTATTTTCACAAACTCATACCAGAAAACATAAGCTGTGATGCATACTCAAAACAACAGTATTTGTATAAAAGTTTTCTAGAAACTGGATGCATACTCAAAACAGTAGTAGGCATATATCAAGGAAAGAAGCAGAAAATTGATTGCCTTGCCAATATAGGGTATAAAACCTGTAGCAGAAACCTGCATTGTAGAACATAAAGAGTTTCGTCATAAATATACTTGATATAATACGAACAATATGCAAAAGCTGGGGTAGAACTTGGCCATGTTAATATATATAGGTTTGCTTTCAAGAAAATAAAAAGTGGAAAAGCAGCCTATGATCAGATAAAAAAAATGTAAGGCATTAAGCAGAAACTAGTGCACCACTGCACCTCTATGAAGAAGATGCTCAGCAAAAGGATTGAATAAACCTGCTCGCCAATTCCAAGAACACCCTATTGGATCATTAAACATGAAAGAGACCTTTGAGTATACTGTGAAAACAGCATGCATATTTTGATGAATTTGCAGAAACTACTGGAATAGTAGAACCTGGAAAGCTATGCTAGCAAGATTACCGCTCGAATCCACCTGGCCTGCTCATTTGTCTGAAACTCTGGGAGTCTGATAAATCTTTTCTGTTAGGTGTTTGTTCCTTGGAAGGTCCTTCTTTTGTCAGAACAGCAAAAGCATACTTAGCAATGTCATTGTACCTGGTTTAGGACCAGCAGAAATGGAGCATGCATTTAAACAAAGGAGATGGAGGAACAGTGAAAAGCCAACTCAATACATGTAATCTGATGCAAGTTGATATTTTGGGGAAATAGCATAAAACCTTCATAGCAGGGCGAGCATCAGAGACAAAATTTCATCATAATCAATTTCAAATCTATTGTACAATTAACAATGGTCATGAGAAGGTGCCAACTACTTTCTTGGTGATTGTACTAGAAATTGGTGATCAATCTCAACCTCAGCAGGGTTGGGAATTTAGGAGTGTTTGGAATGGTTGTGCCCCCAACCACCAAAAAATAATCAATAATGGCTGAATAACGTACAAATTAATAATAATAAAATTGTATAAAGTATTCACAATCATGAGTATTGCATAAGGAAGAAGACTTTGTAAGAGAATAATATGACAACCAAATGGCCTCATTTTATTCACTCCTAGAGGGTTGCAATTTACCTATTCCATCATTCATTTCTCTGCAAGGTCATACATCACAGTGAGCATGTTTACCCCATCATCACTTCAATTCTTATCTTCTCAAGTCTACTCCTCAAAACATTGAGTCAGGGCAATATACCTTCCTACCTCATGCCATACTGCTCATGCATCCAAACCTTCTAGTTTCACTTCCAAAACTTTATCCCCTGCTAACCCAGCTTAGACGCATGACTGTCTTCTTCATGATGTCCTAGGTTTATAGCTTACTCAAAATTTTCTTTGAATTTGATTTTTTGTCCCCCCTTCCTAGCTCTATCACACATTCTTTCTTGTTCTTGTTATAGTTTCATAGAGGACTCTTCTACCAGCAACTTGCCAGATCCATTCCACCTAAAACGACAATAAACACCTAAAAGACACCTACAATGACAATAAAGATTATATACATTACATACATTATGCATATATATATATATAT
>KE504999.1:0-11799 GCA_000441515.1 Elaeis oleifera | reverse complement strand
GTTGGCATGATTTAACAAAAGTTAACAAATTTCTTGATCTTTGTAGGCTCACCACTTTCCAGACATAGAACTTGCATGAAGAAGAAAGCAATGAAACCCTAACACAAATCTACAACTCAATAAATGAATATACAATCAAAATGATATAAACAACCTAACAAATATAGACCCCAACATATGAAAGCACAAATTTAGACCCCAATATATGAAAAACACAATCACAATAATATAAACATCATAACAAATCCTACAGACCCTTAGAAAACCCATATACTACTGTTCCAGCAATTTAACAAATCCCCAGCCAAACAAGTCATCTTTAGTCAGTATCACGAGTGAAACCTTCAAATCCCCAAAAGCATCGTAGCTGGCATGGATGTTTATCTGGAATCCATAATCTTGAACAAAAAAAGGAAGAGAATAACATTCATGAATGTACAAACAAGAAAATCAGACCTTAAATCATAAACTATTTTCATATCCACCTTTCCGACATGTTACATACTTTACCAAATGCAACTTTAATCACCATATTCATAGAATCAGCATAGATCCGTGCACAATATCATACTTTCAATAAAATTGGACAGACATCATCATAATCATAATCATAATCGACCAGACACCATGATCCTGCCTCTTAAGAAATGAAAACAGCGTTAGTAAGATAGCTACAACAAAAGATTGTTCTACCTTCCCTCTTTCACCCATTTGCCTTACTTGCCACAACAACCCGACATATCAAAAATACTAACTGTTTAAGACATCATCAAACTTCCTCCCACAGCTTGTCTCTAGAAATGGGTATGTATTATATGAGCTCGCTAAACTAGTCAAAATCCTCGCTTGGAAACAAACTCTAGGTGAAACCAGAGGAAAGAGGAAGGATTGAGAAGAAGTGTAATAATTCAACCAATATCTCAAACAAGAAACTCTTATATAACATCATCAGCTCTCCCAGACTATTCCAGAACCACAAGCCAAAAAGAAACAGCAGCCAAAACAGATATGATTTCTTTTATTCACAAACAATTCCAAATGACTCCTTAATTCCCAGCCAACCGTCCATCTAAACTTTCCACACCATCGCTTTAGGATCACATATCAATCAAAAGAATTAAACAAATTTTCGAAGAGAATAAAACGTTGGAAAAGATTCAAAAACCACAATCTGGTACCTTCCCAAGAAAATGAATCCGTTCAAGAGGAAGCACTGGCCTGTTCTGATCGACAGCATCTTCGACCTGAACCCAGAAGATCGAAGAAACAGGAATTTAATCGAAATTAAACATCAGAGGCGTAGAAATCGAATGTACATAAAGAATATTTGGAGAAAAACTGGAAGAAATCAAGAACCTAAAGCAGAAGATGAGGACACGATGGAGAGAGCACGCTTCTCTGAATCCGGCGAGCCAGAGGCTGCCCGCCTGCTTCGCCTGCGACGCGAGAGCATTCATCGGACGGCGACCGGAAGATTTCCGGCGATCGAGCGAGAGGGTTTCGGCTCTAGGCTTGGCCTCCTATTCGCTTAGGAGCAAAAAGGAATAGGGCGACAGCTAATGGAATCCTTTTTTAATTAAAAGACTAGTAATGGGGATTGACCCTTCGCTGACGATGGCTTTTTCTTGCACGAGAGGTGGACTCGACCGCCGGGACGGGTGTCGTGCCTTTCGCGCAAAGTATGATTCACCTTTCCTTCGCGCCAATCCACCGTTTGGATTGCAAAATTGCCGCTTCAACATCGCATGGGCGGATGAACGAAGTTTAGGGATGACAATGGATACAACGTGGATCAGATGGGTCAAAATTGGTATCCATTTCATAATTAAAATTTGATATCTATATCTATTTGAAATTGAGTCGGATCAAATTGAAATCCGAATCAAAACGGATCCAATAGATCAGAAGGATTAGATCAAATCGAGTCGGATGTATGTAAATATTATAAAATAATTATAATTTTGAAATAAAGATATAGATTAAGATTGTATCGGATTGAATCTGGAATGGAGCATCTCATTATTTGGATCCAACTCAAATCTGTTTTGGATATTTTTTCTGAAACCCATATTCACCTCGGATTCTAATCGGATTAGTTAAAATCCATTCCTTGTGGATCAAATCGGATACTTGAGAGATTGGCTAAAATTGCCATTCTCGATGAAGTATTTTAGAGTGCTTTAAAATCTATGCATGATTTGATCCAATAGTCAATATCATGAAAGAATATTGAGCATTTTTTCCCACTAAAGATACAACTCAAAGCCCTCTCTCCATCATTAAAAAAAAAAAATCTTTTCCTATTCTACACTTGTATTTGGTTGTAAATAAAAATTATGATAATTAAAATATATTTAGCCATAGATTGTGATAGAGGAAGATTTGAGGTGTGATATGAAGAGAATGTTCATTTGAGCTATAGATTTTTTGCTAGCTTAAAAAGATATTTTTGAAAAAAAAATCTCCAATTCCCATTCCATGAAATAAGTCATAGATTTTTTTTTTCTATGAAATATGAAAATTATATTTACTTGAGAATATCTTTTTCCGAACTCTCTTTTTTAAAAACTCCAATCAAATAAGAGAGATTATTTTCTACTTTCCATTGACTACACTTTCCTTCCTCTACTTTCCATGAACCAAACAAGTCATAAGTAAGATAGGCTATAGATTATAGCAATGAAATAGAACTTCAATCTTTATCTACAAATAATTTAAAAGAAGATGGCTGAATTAAAAAAATTAAAATATGCATATAGATCTTTTCAGGCACCAAATGCACACCCTCGCACCAGCATGTGGGTTCACAAGCTAATGAGAGCATATTTATCAGCTCAGTATGTGGGAACCATTTGACCAGAGTTTAACAATAAAGATTCGGGATAGGAAAAAGAAGGCAACAATCCATTTTTTAAAAGATTTCAGGAAACAGAAAGTTAAAAAACAACAAAGCCGATGCTTACATACACCTGTCCATAAAACAAAATCCGGGAGGCAGGATCAGTGAAGGTTAGAAAAAAGAATAACATGATTTTGGCAACAACATAGCTCCATTAATTTGTAAATTATAAAGGCACATTGAATTAATTACCAGCAATTGACAAATGAATCAAACAATTCGTAAATAATTTTTTGAATAATTAAATAATACAGATTCTTCTTTTCCACAGAGAATAGTGATACTATCAGAAAGGGTGCAGTGTTGGGTGCTATGAGATCAGATATGTGAATTATTTTGTGAAGTTTCAAAGATTTGTGTTATGAACTATAATCTAGATTTCTCTCAAATGACTACAGCTTAGATGTATAATTTTATTCGTCATAAGCCTGGAGATTAGTTCAAGTATCAAAACTGAAATGCATTACCTTCCTATGAGTAAATCATACATAGGAAAATGTAATTCTCGAACTAAGTAAAGCATACATAGGAAAAAAAAACAGAGAAAATAAGAGATCAAAAATTAGAAAAAAAATGCAACAAATTACAAAACAGGCAATTCAAAATAGGAATTACCGACCTAGTACAGAAACAGATAACTCTGAGAAGAGAACAAGCATCTTTGATTCCAGCAAGCCATTGGAAGCAATGGAAGAGGACCAGAGGGGAAGACAGGCCTTGCTCTCCTTCTTGTTCTTAGAAAGGTTGGAAGTGGCTTGGTCTTGACATTCTCTAAATCTTAGAGATTGTCATTGACTTGGATTCTTAAAGATTTCAGCTCTGATAAGCCACTTCAACTAAATTTCGAATTGTTGACCATTTTTTAGACTCGGTTAATGCTTGTTATTGGTTACATCATTTATAAATCAGGCTGGCGTTGATCAAGTCCTTGTCAACTCTTCAGATCCTTTGGCAGTTCTCTCTGCAAGTTTATCTGCCTGTCCGTGCTTAAGGCTGTCACTGAAGACTGAGATAAAGTAGTATATGCGGAATTTGGACTTCAAGGCAAGGCAAGCTCATCTCATCTCCACCATAGCTCAAGCCTTTTTCTCCATAGCCAAAGGCAACTCTCTTTAGTTTCTGAAAATTCCATGCTAGGGAGAGGTGTTGGGTTTGAACCTATCATGATTCTCATAAGCTGCACTTCCATTGTTTTTCTCAGAAAAGAGAAAGGCATACAACTGGAAGAAGTAAAGAGACACAAATAAGGCTGCACATACCTTACCTCAATCCATCCAAGAGAACTTTTGTGACCCACTCCAAGAGACACAAATAAGGCTCATCTTATTTAAGAAAAATGATAAAAATTATCATCATGGACCAACCTCAAACTAAATAACACAAAATAAAGGAACAAAAAGAGAGAAAACGATGCCAGGAGTAAACCTCTACTCCTGAAGAAGACAGTGGAAAGTTTTTAATCTCCATATGATAATAACTAGGTGGTTAAACCTCCATTTCATCAAAAGAAAAAGAAATAATTAAATTCAGTCAAAAATAGTCAATTAAAAATCCCATTAGAAGTTCCCTTTAAAAGTCAATAATTATGAAGATTTTTTAGGTAATATCATCATGCATTGTATAAAAGGATCAAAAAAACATACATAGTAAAATCAATTAAAGATCCTAATTTTCAAAGAACAAAAAGCTTTCTTACAGAACTTACCATGTGACACAGAGAAAGAGTACAAACCAGGTCTTGAAGCAATGGTTTTACCATGAAGAAAACACTGAAAATTTCAAATACTGAGAGGATGCAGCAAGGAGAATTTGGAGAACTGATCCACAAAAGGCCATGATGGCTAAGAGAAGAAGTGATATTGGTTCGGCTCAGCCTCTCAAAGAACTAAAGATGCAATATCCTCCTTGAGTTGAGACTGGCTGAGCCGACCCAATACCATGTCATCTCTCCACCTACATTCCATCTCTCTGATCACCACCGTTCTTGTTCTTGGCTCCTTGAACCTTGAGGTTTATGTTGGTCCTCTCTCTCTCTCTCTCTCTCTCATCCTCTCATGCATGGTACAACGATATATAAACAAAACATCAAGGACAAAATGTTTCATGGCTGAGGGGTGGGAATTTGAAGGGAAGCATCTGCATCATCTGGCCTGGGTTTGGTTACATATCCCTTCTGACATTTAGATAATGGAAATCCACCAATGATGTTAAGGGACGGCCGTGACACTTGGATTCAAAGCCATTCTATATCTGGCCATCTCTGTGTCTTACTTTATTTCAAAACTCCTCGAGTTACAAGAGCTTGGAACCTTACTGGATGCCGACGAGAAAGACCAGGTCATGGAAGACCCCCTACCGACCTATAGGACCCAGATTTAATCCTTTTCTTCACCCAATAAACAAGCTGGAGCTTTGTATCTGCCCCTCCTACAATAATAACACTAATGCAATCACTAACATGAGAAACACCTTTGTTTACAAGCAGAAAGCTTGTAAATAGTATTCATGCTAATACCAGCTTTGTTAGGTGAATAATTTAGCCTGAAAGCTTTTGCAACCCATGGCTCCATCCACACTGCATTTGAGCCAGCCCACACAATACTAACATTTACACCTTGAACTGTTAAATTCCAAACTTTTGTATATGTTTTAACCAAATTAATAGAGTAATTTCAGCCTGTAAACAGCCTGATCCGGCTGGATGGGACCTTTGCGCAACCTATAAACTTTAAGGTTTTAACAGCCTAAACTACGGGAAATTATTCCCTACACTGTATGCCCTATGTGGCTGCGGGAAATTATTCCCTACACTGTATGCCCTATGTGGCTGTGCATGCCGTTCCTACAGTGATGATCGAGATGAGCACTTGATGATTAGGATCCATAGGAATGACTGACTGTGATTGGTTGGGCGACCGAGATGAGCTGATGAGTGGGATCCATACGAATGACTGGCTGTGATTGGTTGGGTGACATCGAATTATATCCTAAACCATGAATACAGACAAAATATTAGTTGGAGTAGCCCAAGGACTATATCTAAATTACTGGGTTTGTACACGTGAGTCAACCTACAACCTTATCATTCTTAGACACCCACCATCTGGCAGCCAGAATGGTTACAAGTATTTTTTTTTTTTATGTTTGTAGATTCTTGGCCGTTGTGAACGCTGAGGAAATCCAGAAATCCAGATCTAATTGAGATATGTAAAGCAATCAATGAAGGAGAAAGAGGGGGAACAACTGGGCTGGTCTTGATGCCAGCCAACTTTTGTCCCCAAGTTCTTGACCACTACCACAAACTGCTGCCCAGCAGTTTACAACTAAGTTCCCATAGATTCTGTATGCATTACCTTTGGCTTTTAGTTCAGGTAGTGGGAATAAACGGATTGCAGGAAAAAAAATATAGACATTGGAAATCGATGCTTGAAAAAGAAATCATAATACTTTTGAATGAGAAAAGAACATGAATATAGTTTGAAAGAATGATTAAGAGGCAACAGCAACAAAGTGTTCGAAAATCCCTTGATCGAATATATATGGAATTCTGCCAAATAAATCGGTGTCTGAAAGAAAACCAATGGTCAAGTGGCAATGGCAAGAAATATAGTCATTGACATATTATATGCAAGAACTTGTTAGGTATTCACTGAGTTAAATGCCAAATCGTTCATGACAGAGTTGCTCTCTGGGCCTGAGCTCCACCACAGATAGCTAACCAAAAATGAGTTTTGGGCGTCATTCACCTATCCCAACATCAGTCCCCATAGCTCAAACTAATCAACAAGAATGTACCATGTCAAATTGCACAGTTAGGGGGAAACGCTGCTAAAGATCCAGCAGAGGAAGAGGCAAATGAAGAGAGAGAAGAAAGTAGTGGAGTAGACTCAGAGGCTGGAATGTAGATTGTGCTTGAGTTAACATCTTGCTTGCACACAGGGCAAAAAGTTCTCCATGTGGTGAGCCAAGAATCAACACAAACAGCATGAAACTCTGCAAAATAATAAGATGAAGAATATAAGTGAGTGCAACATGAATTAGATAAAATCATAGATGCTCAGATGGGAAAAAGAAATGAAAACAAATAAAAAAAATACTATCAAGGTGCATATTTTCAGTTGAGAAGGGTATCTTAGAAATCTTGAAAAGCAAAATGTCATCAAACATCCAAAATTATATCAGAGTACATTGTCCATGAATTAAGTACAAGTGCATTAGGTTGTGGTTTGATCTTGCACTCATCTGCAAACCATGAAGTCTACAACCAATAAGCTTTTTCCCACTGTCATGTAAACATTGATGAAATACTTTCTGGCATTTGCTTCCAGTTATGGGCTACATCCTTCATCACCACCAACTTTTACGAATCCAAAATCACAATTTTCATGAAAGAGAAATCTCAGATCTCCCCATCCTTTCCTAAAACCATTTAATACAGATCTAATCCCTTTCCTCATCAGAAGCACATAAGATCACCATCACACATGCTTGTGATATTTCAATGCTTTTTTCATGAGTTCATCCATGATTAGTGCAACTTATGTTTCATTTTATCTTTTCAGTTCTCACTCACCACCATGTCCTACATTTAAGTAACATCCATCTCAGCATAATCATCCCAACTGTCATCTTTTGTCTTAATGCTTAAAATTTTGAAACAAATAAAATTGTGAATGTTACCGAAACCTTAATAGAAGTCCTAAATTAAAATTGCTGTATGACACCTTGAAAGCAACCCTTGACTTCGTTCACTCTAACTACATTATGTATGTCCCTGTCAATCATCCATTCTTCTGCATAACTGATCCAAAAATCATAATAGCAGTCCATCAGTTTATGTCTTAGTCATCCATTTTGTTATTTTGTTTGATGCTTCATTTTCAGTCTCATTGAAACTATAATATGTACTTCGTTTTAGCTCTACCAAGTACCATCCTTTAGATATGTATCTTCAGAAGGCATGGTCCATAGTTTCAATTTAGCACTTTAACCTTATGTGCATCACATTATAAAATTAATTATTTTCAAAACTGTAACACATCTTCTTGAATATCAACAAAATGCAACAAGCACAAAAGGTTCCAGATGGGGAAGATTCTTGTCCTGTGCACATCTTGGCTCTTCAATCTCACCACAGCTAGTGTTATCACTTATGGCTGCTCGTTTATACATGTTCTTGGCAACAAATGCATCCTTCCTCCTCCCTCGCCTACCAAATATATTCTCCTGGTGAAACTCATATACTTTCCAATTCAGTATGGATCACTTCTAAATTTCATTTCTTCTAGCTCTTTTGTTATCTGAGAGAATGACCCCCATCATTTACAATCTTCAAATGAACCTCCAACCAAGTGTGCAAGTTGGCAGAGTACACAAATTTTACAAGAACACATCTTTCGAAACCACTAAGATCTCTGACTTAAATCTTATAACGTTAGTTCTGAAGTTTCATGATGAACCAAAAAAAAAAAAATGTCAAAGGGCACCAAAGATATACAGCTTACTATGAAGAATTTTGCATCGTCTCGTTTAGCATGGATGCAAAACTAGCAAGTAATAAAACTTAAGACAGAAGGAATATGTCATGATATTATGATAGCTGGATATGCTTTTATAATAATAATAATAATAATAATAATAATAAAACAAACAAACACTTTATTCAACTCTCCAAAATAACGTGAGCAAAGCAGGTTCTTCATCTACTAGAGAATAAGATATGGTAAAGGTGATGGTGATTATGATATGAAGTGGCTTACTGTGATGACATGGCAGCACACGAAGCTTCTCCCCCACTTTGTAGTCCTCTAGGCAAATAGCACATGTTTGTGATGTGCAATTGTCTTCTGATGCTGACGTGAATATGAGACTTGGAATTGCTTCCACCAGTCGACTGCTCATCCCATTGATTTGAGAAGCTCTAGGCCCTTCATGTCCACCATACTGTCTACGCACAAAAAAACATGTAGCAAGCACAGCAGACATGGCAAGAAAAGATATGCAAGAGATGGCCAAAATAGACCATTCTGAGATCTTAATTCTTGGTAAGATCCATAACTCCATGTCTGTGTCACCTGCATACTCTCTAAGTGCCTCACCAGATGCTTTAGATATAAAGACAGCCGGTATAGTGATGCCATCCGGGCTTCCTCCTACTGCAATATTTCGTAGTCAGATACTGACCATAGGATATTTAATATGAAATAACACAGATCTATGACAAATGCAACTATAGAGGTCTAATTGATTGCCTTCACAAAGGGAAACTCAAAGAAAATTGCATAATGAACTGTGAAAATGTGAATAATCATCGACTGAGAAATTCCGACTTGAGAGTTGTTGCTTTCTGATTTTTTTGTTTTTATGTACTATATAGGAGTCTATGTGGTTAGAATAATGGTATCAGTAAGCATATAATATTAAAATCACATGAATATATAAAAGTGACATGTCAAACCCCTATAGATCTTAGAAGCTTGCTGTTTATCTTTATATAACCTCCATTCATGACCATCTGGCTATAAATCCAAATTGATTTCCCTTTGTCCAAGCAAGAATTAGCTTCTTACTTGCTTCAAAACCTGAGCTTCGTAAATGGGCATATGCTCCTTGCACTTATTGTAGATTGATCTCCTTCCATTGGCAAGTATCATGTCATAATTCTGTCACCCCATTTATTTGGCCAAATAGTACAATTATTTCTGCCAGAAGTTCTAGAACTCCAACCCAATTACCCTCCAAATTTTACAATTTTATTGTTTGTACACGAGATTGAAGCATGTGCTATGTCCATAAACTTACCATAATCTACATCTAGCCTCAAGAAATAACTATATAATCAAAAAAGAACTTTCTTATCAGAAGCATCTTGTCTCTGTCCACAATTAATTCACACAGATTATTGTTTTGCTCCTCTCCATTGTATTTGATCCCACCCCTCGTTTGCCACCCCACTTGCTCAAAACTTGACTTGGGATGAAGGAAAGTAAGCTAAAGAAATATTGGACAGAGAAAAAGAAGCAAACAAACTCCTTACTCAACAGGCAAGAGAAGGAAATAACAGATGAAATTGTCATCCTGATTATTTGCCGGGATAGCTAGATGGACTCCTTATAACAAGAAGAAATATTTCAGATCATAAGGAAGGAGGGGAGACCTAATCAGCCACTCTTCATTTGTATATATATTTAATAGAAGCCAGTCCCTCCAAAAATAAGATAAAATATTTATGCTGGAGTGGCATCTGAATCCTGAGGATATGTCATGTCTAACAACCATATCATTGTTACCAAGCAACTTCCTGCCCATGTTTGCTATATCATAGGCCAAAAATATTAATATTTACACTTTTTTTTGGTGAACAAGAGCTAAGTTCCACAATTCTCTGATAAATAGAATCGTACATCATCTAAAATGCAACTACCTAATAATCTGTAATTTAACATTTGCATCTAGAATTATTTATACAGATGCTCCACATGCACTACATCTTCCTGAATTTTTGAAGTGCCACTTCCTCAATCTGGCATCTGAATCTGCTCTAAAACCTACTTTGAGCTCATGCTAATGGGTCCATTTCATTATGGTAGTCCTAATGAAGAATGAAATTTTAATGATAAGCTTTATTCTGTATATGTGTGTCCAGCCTTACATACCAAGGTATGTTCCATTAAAGTTTGAGGATGTTTTACAAACAACTATCAACCAGACACCTACCCTCCTATGTACTGAGTAATGCCAATGAGGATACTCCATAGTCCATATATTGATGTAACAATGACTAGCAATAACATACAAACACAAAATGGTTTACCAAACATAGAATTCCATAACCATAGTTGGACAAACTGGCTGTCAAATCTACCATCTAAAGTTGTGAAGAGGAGCTGATATCAACTTCAGAAGAAATAGCAAATCAATTATATTTTATATAATGTAATGACACAACTATTCATGTCTAAACTGATAACTGATGATACACACACTAAAAATTCTTCTATGCTGCTAGACTTTTCGAATTTGCATGTAAAAGAGTTCAGCATATATAATAGTAAGAAAAACAGAGAGAATTTTTAATTTTAGGGTACACAAATTGAAATCTAAGTTTATAAATGTGAAAACATTACTTGCAGATACTGGACCATGATCTTCATTATTGTATATAACAGCAGCTTTAAATCCAGCATTCTGTGCATTTCTAACTTTTTCATCAAAATGACATCCTCCTCTTATGATTAGTGCAAATGACGAACTTGAATCATTGACCATTTTATTATTCAATGGAGTACATGCATCAAGGAGCTCAGCTAGGTATATGACACCACTTTCACCAGATCCTCTTACAACTGGAGCTGGAGAAAACAAAATGAATATATCGTCAGAACCTTACTATTTATTCCAGCGATGAATACTATCATTGCTTGCATTGCATTTCTTTTTGGAATAAGGAAAACAATTGCATAAGAAAAAGAAATAATAAAAATCAGTCACTATTGAGACGAACAATGTAAGAAAAAATATTGTTGAGGCATTAGAGAAGGGGACAGGAAGCTGCAGTTTCCAACAACATACTAAGCAAAATATGTATCTAGCATTGCAGATCCAAAACAAGAAACAAATCAAGAAAGAAATTGATTTCAACATCAAGGACATTCCAATTATTACCCAGTGTAGATTGTAAAGCATTCCATCTGAATGAATTGCCTATGCCAGTCAGGTATACTCATCTTTCATGCTAGTGAACAGGTCAGCATAAGTAAATTGGACTCAAAATAGATTTGCTGAAGAGGGTACAAATAATAAAGTAATTTTCATCCCATAATAAAAATTTGAGTCCGATGAAAGCAACAAAAATCGAACGTTGGTACTGGATACCAGTCCAGTCCCACCTTTTCTTCTCA
>KE504998.1:666522-687232 GCA_000441515.1 Elaeis oleifera | reverse complement strand
AAATTCATCATAATGGGATCTAATTACTTGATTTTTTCGTATATTTGTTGGTGATTTTTGGGTTGTGCTAAATTTCAAGTTGATAGTTTACTATTTTTTTTTGGTGGATCTAGGGGTATTTTGATATTATTGTTAAATTGAATAAGAAATTGGTTTTGAGAAGCTTATATGAGTTTAACGTGGAAGGGGAAGGATTTCAGGTAGGTTTGTCGATATGTGCTAAGGATCATGATGAAGAAAGCTCTATGAAAAATAACTAGGTTGATTCTACTCACAAGGATATTGACTTGAGATCTTCTAATTTATTGAAAATTTGAGTTAATCGTTTTATAAAGAAAGGTTGATTTCAAATTGTTCTATTGATTGTTAGGTAAATCCAAGGTTAACTTATTTCGAAATTAATTCTAGACATGTTGGATTCTAAATGAGTGGTGAAACTTATGTAATGGTTTCAAACATAGAAAGTGAATCAAGATTTAACTTTGATGTGGTGTGCTCGAGGAACAGTAAAGACAAAAAAAAAGTCAAAGTTTTGCTATAGTCCTATCTAAAACTTTGAAAGGATGGATCTTTCTTAGATTCTGATGTAAAGTGGTATTTTGTTAGGATTCATTGGATAAACCTATAGAATTTAATAAATTTAGATCAGAGTACGCAGTGAAAGCATGGTAGTTTAAGAAAAGATGTGATGATAAATGATTTGAATTTTTTTTTCTTAATGAAGGAGGCAATTTAGGAGCTTAAGGATAAGATAGGAGTTTTATACCCTTAAGATTTCAACTATACAATATACTAATTTCGAGGATGACATTATTTTAAAGGGGAGAATGTAATAACCCAGATTCTAAAAAAAAAGTCTAAAGCTTAAAACCCCAAGCATGAATCTCAAAGAAAGGAAAAGAAATTAAAAAATTTTTGAAACCGGACGGTGGGAGTCTTTCTCTTCTCTGTTTCTAGTTAGGATAAGGGATCCTAGGGCAGCCAAACCCTAGGATCCATGGTCTATAAAAGAGTCTCTCCCCCTCCGTGCCACCTTGCCCCAAAATCTCCTCCACGACCGACGAAATCATGGGTATAAAGGGGTTCTTTCCATCGATTAATCTCCGGCAAGCCACTGTCAATTGACCACGAGATTTAAGGTATTGATCTATTAACCCTCTTCCTCTCCTCTTTCCCGAACATCATGAAGCTTTTGATGGTTGGATTTAGCCGTCCGCCGCCGGATTTTAGAGGGGACCGAAGCTCCCCTGTTTCATTTTCCCCTTTTCTTCCATTGGACTAGTTGTAGTCATCAGGCACGGCCATGCACGGTGTCTGAGGGCTGAAGCCACCAAAGAGGGGCTGCTGCCGTTTGGGGGTCGCCGCCGACAGCTAGTCGAGCCCTTTTTCCTCTCCCTTTTCCCCTCCCCTGTTTCCACAAGCAAGAAGAAAGAAGAAAAGAAAAAAAGAAAGAAGAAAAGAAAAAAGGAAGAAAGAAAGAAAAGAAAAGAAAAGAAAAGGAACAAGAAAGAGAGAGCTTTCACTCTATTTCTTTCTCCTCTCTCTACCTTCTCTCTCCATTCTCTTTATAAATTTCTCTCTCTAGAATTTTCTCTCTCTGGATCCCTTCTCTCTCTTCATGGATGTCTCTCTGAAAATCCTATGGACCAGTAGAGGGTTTCTAGATCAACTGGTCGACTCTAGGAGTGGGCCCTGACGAGTAACACTGGCTTTAAATTAATAATTTATATTTATTATTTTAATGTTGAAGTTGGTTGTATAGGGGAACAATATTCCGGACAAGAGATCTTCAAGTAGGCCCTTTAGCACCTAATTTGTAAAATTGGAGTGCAGATTAAAATTAGGAGATTAATTGGGCATTAATAGAGGTAAGAATCCCTACACATAATCACCATCATGTATGCTATTTTATCGTTGGACTTATATCATTGGTTTTGTATCGTTGAATTCGTGTTGATGGATTTGCTATGTTTGAAATACTATTATTTTTGGTATGATTTTCAGCATGAGTACGTTATGTGAATATATATGTATCAGTGATTGATGGCATGATTATGTAGATATGATATACTTATCTTGATCATACTGAAAACTAGAATTGATTGATGAAATCAACATATTATAATCAGATGGAAAGGATATGGTTTGGACTAGCCTCGTCATGTGGAATAGTCTCCACGGGCTTATGTGAGAAAATTCGATCCGATAAATATCGAGGAATAGCCGGCCAGGAGCTTATGCCTGGGACAGCACCTACGGGCTTACGCGTGAGAATGTGATTCGAGAAAGATCATGAAAATTCGATCCGAAGAAGATCATGAAAAATCGATCCGAATAAACATCGTCGCATGGTCTTGGTTAGTCCAAAGCTAAAAAAAAATTAAGCAAACTAGATATGTGATAAGAGAAACAGATGACAAGATATGAAATTAATGCTGAATGAAAAGTTTTACTTGTTGACATGTAGTGATGCATCTCTTTTGACAAGACAAATAATTGACACATGTTTATATGGATGTTTGCATTATTCTGGATATTTGATATGAGATTTCATGTTTATTACTATTTTCAAATTATACTATTATATTGGTATGGATGTGCGGAGATTCTTACTGGATTATAAAGCTCACCACCCTTCTTCTTCCTCTTTCTTTTTCAGAATTGCAGGATGCTCATGATAGGCTACGGTTTGGTATCACAGATGAATGGATGAATAAATAGGATGTTCTTGATATCCAGTTGGATGATAGAAGGAATTGATTTTGTACTTGTGCAAATTTTGTGAATTGTTATGAAAGTAGATCATTATTATTTATAGATATTGAGATGTTGTAAGAAATTTTATAGACATTGCATATTCTTTAGGGCTTGTCCTAAGTGGTATGCGGCCATCACGTACGCAACTCGAGTGCTGGGTTCGGGGCGTGACATAATGCATAGGTTATATTACCATGACATAAAACATTTAAGACAACTCCTAGTTTGCAACATGAGTAATAAAGTGTCTCTGAATGCATTGTATACATGAGGTAGGAAAACATAATAACAATAATCATAAAGATTCAGGTTTTGCTGAAGCCATAAAGATCAATTACTAGAGGTTGCAAAGAATCTCAAAAATACACCTTCTCATCCAATAGTAGCACAGCTGCAGCATGTGATGGAATAGAACCCTAAGGTAGGACCTCCAACAAAGAAAGTAGCGAAGACTTGAGAAGAAAGGGAGGAAAAACCACATAAAAATTTCATATATATGTAGCAATTTTGCAGTGATGCTTAAGTACCAACAGAAATATGGACAAATCATGGAATAAACAATCTACTTAAGCCTTTTCTCGAATTTAGAAATAACAATATGAGTGTCGAGTGGAATAAATTGATGGATTATTGATTGATGACAAGGAAATGAATTGGAAGGTGTTTTACTTTAGTTGTAACTGTCCCTGATGAATACATGAGTGCTGCTCAGCTTGTATGCACAAATTCTCATTAAAAAGTGAACCAAATAAAAGAAATAAAAGCAAATATCAATCAAATGCTGAATGGCATCAAAAAGTTTGATCATTTGACATGGATACATGAATGTTTTGTTGAGTCATAAGGTTATCATAATATGAACTAGCAAATATTGCAGTAAAAACCACTAGATGCAGAATAGTTACCGAATTAAATGATTACCATCAGCAGGCAGAAGCGAGTGGTTTGTTTTAGTCTCCTTGTTTTAAGAAACTTTTAAAACAAAATAGCAAATCAATGCACCAATTAAACAACGAGCAATTAAAACTAACCAAGACCTCTGTTTAAGTTGATTAAACAAATAATCTTCATAGAATCTGAAACTTCAAATGCTTTAGCAGTTATTCCTTTATAGCGCCAACAAGTTTTATCCAATCTATATGCATATTAAGTTATGATCGATCAAAGTTCGAGAATATTTTTGGACCAACTCTCAAAACCAGATGTCAGCACCCTGAGTTGGCACCAATTTCTGACCTAATTCACAATGGACCTGAGGGGGGCTGCCACCAAAACCTTGAAGACCAGTGGCAGGCAGGAAGGCACCAAATTGGTTAAACAATTTACGAGGAGGTGTCTTTGATATTTAAATTGAACTTATATTTAGAAGTGAGGACAAACTCATTAGAATTGTTAAGCTTCATATAAGTTTACAATTTACTCACATAAAACTTCTATAACAGTTCAGGCCATTCCAAGAAAATGATTGCCTTTTCAGGACCGTTTTACTACAAACCTTTTTGAATTCTAAAATTATGCCATATATTAAATTTCCCAAGCAGGCAAAGTTCATCTCCAAAGTATGTAACAATGCAATGAGATGCAATGCTGTAACATGTTATGACCGCTGATGGACCACAGATCACTGCCATAAGTCTCATTCCCTCCATGCCCACCTCTGCCCGCTTTTGGAGTTCTACAGCCTTTGATTCTTTTATCAAATTTATTTAATTTCCCTACTGGTTACACCATCCCTTTATATTATTTTAGAGGAGTTTGATGATCATTAGATTTTTGAAATCCATGACTGATATGGGAAAAAGGGTCTGATGTCAACCTTTCCTCACAAGCTCCTCGAATTAAAATTTGACAGCCCATTACTGAAATTTAATATCCATTCCTAACAATCCTATATTGGACTTACATGTAGATATCAATTGCCTATTTTCTTCCTTCAAACTAAAACTTCAGTTTTCATAATATTTCCAATTACATTATTGTCTTAGAGTGTATAATCATACATCAAAAGGATCATCAATAATAGTTGAGCATTCATAACAAGAGTCCAAGGAAGAAACTTTCCTCAAGTTCGACATTCCATGATCCTATGCATAATAAGACTCCACGTCCTCCAAAATCTAGATTCATAGTTATTTGTTGGTTACTTGGTTATGTAAAAACTACAGTTTATTTTGAATGAGAACATAATATAACAAATAAATCTTAAACAATGTTATGAGAAAGACCAGCATGATAGCATCTGATCCATGTTAAGATCTTTTAAAATTTATCTTACATCTAAAATAGTAGTGATGTGCAGTTGCATGTGAATTATGACTACTATCACAAAAGATGCTACAACTTTCATTACTGAAAATCTGAATATTCTTATTAAATTAAATATTTTGAAAGGTAATATTAGAGATTGTAAAGAAATTGGGAACAAACCAAGTATATTAGCAGCCTATGAATCAGATGATCATAAGCAACACCAAAATCAACTGTACAACTTTCAATTTAAAATGATGGCTGATATACTTTCTAAGTTTACAGTTCAAACCATGAAAGGTGAATATCAGAAGCAAAGAGCAACTGCATTTCAAAAACAAAATAACAACAAAACTTAGACATGTAAAAAAAATATTTTATGTTATGAGATGGACAAGATTTATAATCATCAGCTATCAATAAGAGTGAAAATGATACTAAACTGGTTGTGATGCAGCCAATGACACTTCTCCATGTGAGTAGAGATAAAGATAAGCTGTCATACTTGTGGGCACTATGATGGTCATCCAAGTGGCACACTGTTTAAAACATCCCACAATAATCATTTAGCATCAAATGCATATTAATCAAAATGCCAAACAAAGACATAAATCATTTCTTCCATCAATCTAGTAATAAATTCATTTCCAGATTTAGAGGTAAAATGAATTTAAAATTATCTCAAGTGACTAACACAATAGCGAAAGCAGTCCCTAACTCAATATCTGATCATTTTCAATTCCACTCAAATTATCTGTGAAGCTACTTCTCAAGCAGCATCAAGTTAAATCATTAAGAATTTATTGGCAACCTCGAATACGTATACAAAAATCAATACTATCCACGATGCTCCTAAATTTCACCCAAAATACTCCTATATTATTATGGTGTGTTTTCAACACTTGTAAAAGTGCACATGATATAGAAAGAAGAACATCTTTTAATGGAGTGAGGAAAAATCCTTTTTCAAATTTTACAAAGCAAGAATAAATTAGAAGAGTTTGCATATAATGTATTGTATCCTCAATAAACAATGCATATCTTAGAGAATATACCATATTACGGAAACTTTTATTTCAATTATTTTATTTAAATTTTGATGAATTTATATTACATGAAAGCAGAATATAGAAACTGGTAATAAATCTGAATATAAACAAGATAAATAATTTGAAATGGACAAGCAACTGATTGTGATAGCTGATTGTGTCTTGCCTCCTAATATTTTGTGATAGTTGCTTTTTTTTTTCTAATACATTTTTTTTTTGCAATTTTCAATTTCTTATTTTTTGGGAATAGGAGGAACATACTTTTGTCCAAAAAAGTCGACACAACATCTGCAGGATAATATTTGAAGTTTTGAACTTTTAAACATCTTGTTAATATAGTACAGCAAAGATGTCAAAACTACAGTGATAATTAAAGAGAACAAAAGGCTAAGAAAATTTACTGCACAGAAGCTAACTTCATTGAAATAATTAGTAACTGCCTTTTTTTTGGTAATTAGAAATAACTGGCAAATAATTAAAGAACTGTTCTAGGAGAATTAATGGGCACAGGAACAGGTATGCACTTCAACAGATAAGCAGAAAAACTGGGTTCTAACTTGTAGAGTGTTAAACATGCAAATGCAACATCAAGCTATCAATATTGAATGCACAACCCGCTATGAGTTTAATATTCAGCTAACAATAATTTGAGCAGCAAAATAACTTGTACGCATTCACTTGATGATTATAAACCTGCCAACTGTTTCTATTTGGCAAATTACATAATTTGCCTCCACATAAATACAAGTACAATATTAAATTAAATATATCTATAACAAAATCACAATTAAATTTTTGCATATGAGTATAAAATGGTTTATTAAAAGTCATGACATTACTTACTTTAACAGAGCACGGTAATGTTTTTTTCCCCTCTTATAACCTGTTTTTATGTGTTCATTTCAAGGTGGTGTCAAGACAACTCTAGCAGAAGCACTTTTTCTGGTGAAAAGACAGAATAATATGGTGAAAATCTATGCAAATTAAGATGCCAGAATCAAATAGTCATACCTTCCTTATCTCCCGGTGTGTAAGATGGGTATGATCTAGATCAAATACTTTTGCATAGTTCACTGATGACTGAGCAAAAACCCATAGGTTAACTCCCCAAAGCCAAACCATCAATGTCTGTAATATTAAAAATATAAATAAGATAGGCAATGCGAGAAGAAGAATTTAACACATCAATCTCAAATTTTAAGAAGATAGAAATGTCTTCATCATAAGAACCCTTACCACAAGAAGAAGAGGATTATAATACAAAAAAGCCTCATAAAGAAATAAATCCCGAAGATCAGCACTCATTCTCATTACAGAGTCCCAACCAATCTGCAACTTCAAAAAATCCATATAATGCAATTTAAAAGCATGGAATTCTTTATAGCCCTTTTAAATATGATTTCTAAACCTATACATTAACAATAGAAATTATAATTGAACGGACCTTGCAACAGCTGATACCCCATACAAGAAACAATAATACCTGAAAAATACTATTAGTTAGGTGCATATAAATTGTATGCTTGAAAGTCATCTATGCAGTACTCTCACACTCCAAGTATGGTTCTTTTGAAAGAAACATATTAAAACTGTTGAAGAATGAAGAACAAATTATAAGGATCACGAAGATACTGGTAAAGCGATCACGCTGTCAAAGGAAACATAGATTCTTGGGCACTTAATTAATAATTATCTGCAAAGAAAATCTGGCCTTGTGAAAATAAACTTATATGTTATTGCCAATTTTGTTGAGAAAGCCACTCTTGCAACTGTCAAAATTATGATGCATCAACTTCTTGGACGTCTGTTAATCAGACAGCATTTAGTTAGTCTTTTCAAGCAAATTTCTCGCTCATTTTTGTAGTTTAGGTGCAGTAAACAGAAAGTTAATAATAATATAATAAACATGCATCATCTGATCAGCCTAAGATCGCCTACATGCTTGATTGACACATGGTTTAAAAATAAAAATTCTCATCGTGGAAAGAATATAGAGTCATTCCGTTAGGAGGCATTCTGATATCATGCACTAGCAGTGCCAGTTTTTCAAAGAATTTTCTATAAATTTTTCATTAAAGACAATATTAAATTTTAGCAGGGGGTAGTTGAATAATTCTAGCATGTTTCTTATTAAAAAGGATGGCTAATGCATAAGGCTCTCACCATTGTGGGATATGGGAACAATCAATTGTGTGCAGCTATACCCCCACATATAGGGAGGCTGTTTTCATGTGTTGAACCAGTGATCTTAGGTCACAATGGAGCAACCTTATCATTGTACCAAGTCTTGTCCTCACTAGCATGTTTCCTTGCTACTGAATCCTATTCCTAGTATGATTCTGCATCGGATTTAATACCCCAATTAGAGGTCATCTCCCATATATACATTTCAATTTATAAAATACCTAAAAATTAATTTTAATTCAGATTAATGTAGAATCTTGCCAGGCATACTACAAAACTTTGGCATAATTTTCCCTGATTTTACCAATTTTCTGCCTATTTTAGATATAAAATAATAAAAAAAAGGAGAAGAATGAAGAGAATGGGTTATACCTAATTTGGCTTGGATTCAAACTCAAGATCAACAAAGAGCCCTATTCCCTGAATTTTCCCCATAAGATCCATTCCCTATTTCAAGAAAAGAGAGGAGAAGACCACAGGAAGCCTTCTACGATTTGAGCAGAACTGGGTACCTCAGGCCCCTTAACAAACTTACAGACATTTTGGCCCAGCACCAATTCAGGTGAGTATGCCCCGAACTTGGTGGTTTAGATCAGTTTTGCATTCCTTTGATTAAGTCCATTATGCAAATTGTAGATTCCACCACTAATCAATCTTACATAAAATTCTTGGTAATATGACAATCGACAAACTGCATTCTTAATTGTGTGATCAATATTCTTTAACTAAGAATGCACATTTAAATTTGATTTGTCCTAGATTTCTTGGTTTTTTAAGAAATATTGCTTTCTGCAGCTGGGATATGTCCCATTAGATACTATAAGATTCCTCCTCAAACAATAGTTTCCCGGGCACTAGATAAATAATTCTCTCAAATAAAATTTGGCCTTGTGGAAATATAACTTATATATTGGTTTCCAATTTTTTAAGAAAGTAAGTCCTGCAACCATTAGAACTACGATGAATCAAGTTCTTCAATCATTGAATGACTGTTAATCAGATATCATTTACTTGAGTATTTCCACACAAACTTCTCCCTGATTTTTGCAGCTTAGGTGCACTAAGCAGAAAATTAATAATATAATAATGATGAATCCTCCAATCAGCCTAAAGATCGCCTACATGCTAAACTCAAGTAACTCGCATGGATGAAAATAAAATTCTCATAGTGGGAAGAATAAGGGACGTTCTTCGTTAGGAGGCATTCTGATATCATGAACCAGCATTGCAAGTTACTCTGGACCTTAGAAGTAGATGCAATATGGATAAGTCCATTATGCAAGTGTGTAAACTCCTACGCCTCATCAATCTCACATAAAATACTTGAGTAATATGAGTACATGACCATCAACAAACTGCATTTCTAATTGTGTGATCAAAATCCTTTAACCAAGGATGCACATTTAGTTTCAATTTTCCTAGTTTGCTTGATTTTTAAGAAATATTGCCTTCTTCAGCTGGGATAAGTCTTTTTCAGACACTATAGGATTGCTCCTCAAACAAGATATTACTATTATAACATAATTTTAGACATAATCATGTAACAGCAGCAACAATGCCAATTGCAAGCCTTAGATGGAAAAGATAGCAGATTGACATTAATTTGACAGATATTCGTAACAGGCTCATCAACTATGAAAACAATCCAAGCTCATTACCCACGAATGCTTTAGCTTCTTGAAATAGCATCAAAGGTAGCTTGGCAAATGATGATTCATAAAGTTGGCCAGAGATATTTGGCTCAAAGCTTGAAGTCTATAGTTATATGCTCATCAGACACAATGGTATAACCAAATCTATATTTAAAAATTAAAAAAAATCAGGAAACATTCCATTCTTGTACTATATTTTGTAGCTGATCTTATCATTCGTTCAACCATGATTTTAAATTAACTAGGGATTTGTTGCAAGGCCTGACTGCTGCTCAAGAACATATTTGTATACTGAATCTAGTAGGGTAGCATCAGGAATTAACTATTGTACATATCAAATTGTGTCACATGATAAGCATCATATTGCATGGTCATATTGATACCAACCCATATCAATCATAGCTGCCCAAAGAATGCGCTACCACACCAATATGCCAATGTACAATATGATATGGCTTGGCACAAGGCCAATAGCATATAAATTTAGTCAAAGCTACCTAAAGTTTATTAATTTATTAGTAGTATCATATTTTCAACAAGAACAGTTTCTTTAATGACTTAAAATGCTGCATCAGACTCAAAAGTTCTTGTTTGACTCATGTATCTGCCACATGATAAAAGTAGCTGAGAGTTTAAAAAAATTATTCACTAACACACTATAGTGTATCATTTGTATACCTTCGGCTAGTGTCTCATATGTTTCCTTGCCTATGCAGTGCCAGTACCAGAAGGCACACTACTAAATAATACTTGGGTAGCTATTCAAAATTTAATAAAGTTAGCTTGTCCAAATAAAAATTTACTTCCACTTTATTGAAAATTTTGTCTGAACCCACAACTTTGAGGAACATGGTCAGCATGAATGGATGAAAAGTTCCCTGGTGACAACCCAAAACCATTCTTTTAATAGTCCTACAATGTTTACAATGGACATCAAACACTGTAGTCGAGGAATGAAACACCAATAAATTATACAAATGAGTAATAAATGCAGCAATATTTTCAATCATGATGACTGTAGCTTCATCATCAATGGAAGTTGCAATGAAACATTTGTACAAGCATCTCCTCACGAAATATTGTCACACCATGCGTGTATATTTTGAGGCCGCCATACTCTTATCAACCAATTTGAAGGGAATATATTTCAAGCTACGGAACATGGTCTCAACTGATAAAGTGATCCTTCTAGACATAATTCCAAATGATTAATTTTGTTCTGTTTCATTGATATCATTTACTTGGTTATTCCAAATTGCTTCCTTTCATTTTCCCTTTTGTTTCTGGGCAGTGGTTGGGGTGGGGCAGTGTGGCAGTATGTGATCATCTCATGGTTATTCTTTATTTGGACCATTTCATAAAAAATCTCACAGTTTCTCTTTTAATAGGTGGATGGCTGTCCTACAAATCCTACAACAATGGAGCAACCCTATGCTTAAAAGAAAACCTCTCCTTTTCCTGCTGGATCTGCATCACTTTTGTTTAACTCTACACCACTCTTCTATAATTCAAAAAAAGGAAAAGCAACAAGCCACAAAATTCCTCCCATGCTTCCAGCTGGAAACAAGATAAGGTGATGATTTTGCTCTTATGCAAGGACCAGAAACAGAATGAAGTGGCTCAACTGTTCTGACTTCTGATGATTACACCTCCCTGCTCATTTACCATGAAACCAAACAGAAGATGAATTCATATGCTGGCAGGTTAACTTTTTCATCCTTGATACATCACTTCCTCTAAAACTCTCCAATTCTGATTGGACAGCCTAACCCTTCTCATCTAGCAATTTAACCCAATGGGCTCATCCAACTTTTGATTCATGATTCCACTTGCATTAATCTCTTTTGTCTCTGCAAGTTGACGCATATGATTTTATTTTCTCCATGGTTTGAACTTTGAACTGATTTTCTCCTCAAAATTCATGAAGAAATTGACACTTCAATCTTTAAGGATCCTGGAGTGTCAGCACCTATTGAGACTTAGACATGGCACAGCACAACACAAAACTCTGTTACCAACCAAGATCGCCAAGCTTAAATCAATGGGAAGTGTCAGTCATTAGGTTTCTTCTAGTCAGAGTATCAAAATAAATGAATGTCATTAAAATCCACTAAGCTCGAGTAGCACCGAATTTATCTATTAATATGACTGATTCTTTATACAAATAATTCTTTATCTTAACTGATGAATACCAAGTTAAATGCATAAGAAATCATCACAACCCTCTGAATCTTTTGGTCTCGATGCACAAGTTAACTTCCTAGAGACTTTCAAATTATTAGTGAGAATGCAGTTTTAGCTCATGTAAATAAAACCATCAAGCACTATAATGATTCATGCGATTACATTTTTCCATAAAATTTCTATCAGTTGATGGAAAAAATGAAATCATAGCTGTCCATCAAACATGGATCCATCTTCAACTAGTTATGTGCATCATAATTGTTGTGTTTAGATTTTGTTGATGGAATCTTAGCCATCCATAAAATTAATTTATCAAGTGATAGGATCATGAAATTCATGGAAAAGCAGCTAAAGGTATTTCCCAGAAACTTAAGCAACATAATTGGAAGAACTAAATATTAAGATATGTTAAATAATAAAGGAATGACCTTGAATCTCCATAAGAGGACTGGTGATGGCATTATTGCAGCACCGTGGATGGGTAAACTTCCTCCCTTCATCTCATTTACCTCTGCTGGAAGCAGAAAGCCTTCATCGTTATTGATTCCCAATTCACTAGATCCTGAAGCACACCAAAACAGTTAAGTGGCTGCAAATATGTCTAGTTATCTCCCAAAGAAAGAAATAAAAGAGGGTAAAGAAACTAGTGGCGATTTGTACTACAGTATTCAACTACCTTGGTCAGGAAAACAGGTTTGCTGCCAGCTCGACGTATGATAGGGCTATTAGATACAGGTAAAGGAACTCCAATCATAGGTGTAGGTCAGCATACAAGGTTAAAAAATGAGTTTGGTTGCCACATATTAGGACCTGAAAGCAGGATAGCATGCTAAAATTATTGTTGATGAACACAATCAATTTGTAGATATAATTGAACCTAGGTTCTTATAAGGATAGCTGTATCTCATCATAATAAATCAATCCCTGCTAATTACAGTAAGTAACAAGCAGAAGAATTGACAAATATAGATGGTGCATACCAGTATTCTTGAATGGGTGTTCCAAGTCTTAATTAATTAAGATTATTTGCAATAGATATCAACCTAGTAATTCAGATTATTTCCAATAGGCTGGTGGATTATTATAGTCAATTTTTTTTCAAACTATCTTACTTTCCATGCTTCAAAGTATATTTGTCGAATTCAATACTTCTACTGGCTGGTGCCAACAAATTTTTACAGTGTATTCTAACATTGTTTGAACTCCAAAGATGCCAATATAATGTATTATTAGTAACAAACTGTATCTTAGACCTCAAAAGATGTCACTTCCAGATCAAGACTAAACATGGTCTATATAAAAATAGAGGTCAGTTACCTAACTGCACCTTATATATCATCAGAATTTCTGCTCCATGTCATGTCACTGTGCATGTGCAAGTACCCCACACAACATTCAGTGTAATAAAAAAATCAAAAGATTAGCAAGATATATACGATGCATCAAACTATACTTTTCAGGATGGGGATACCACTACCTACTTCAAACCTCAGACCCCTCCTAGTCACTACTAGTCACATATCGAACAGGATTGCAACCTGCTGACTTAAGGCTGGTTTTGAAGTGACACTTCAAACATTGGGCAATCAAATAAATACTAGACTAGGACGCCGACTAGTTTATGACAGTTAGAGTTGCAAAAAATTAGAGACACCCCATGCTCCAGCCTCCAGGTGATAACATGATTCTATTTCCCCTAATGACAGTTCAAGCATACCTGATAACAGAACACATGAACTTTGACTGTCATAGCTTCCAAGAAATATTAAGAAAACTAACATCAACTAAAACTAAGAGTTATAACCTTGTATATCAAATATGTACCTCTTCTTCTGAACTCTAATATACATCCAAATATCATGTTAAACATATAGCAGTTTCCTAGTTTAATACCTGACATGCATCCAAATTCTCAAAAATTTTCCGCATAACTGTTGGCAGATAACCCCAGGTTTGTCACTAGCATTTGGTTCCATTATGTAATGAACAATTGTCTGCTCTATATCTATTCAATAGATGCCATTATGTAATATACTGGCCAATAATTCCATTAACACATCACTGTTCTTCAGTAAAAATATTAGGTAATCTATCCTATATATGTGTTACTTACTAAATATTTAATGCAAGAAATATGGCTTTGTTTATTTGAAGATCATGAAAACTTGATGTATTGTAGTTTGCATCTTTCTTTCTTTCCTTTTGTATTTTAAGAATGAGGTCAGGAGTGGGGCGCCAACTGGCAAAATTTACTTGCCCAATATGCATCTTGGAATTGCAGTTATTGATATCACGTTCCATATACTATAGACGCGAGGAAATTTAAAATATATCAACTTCGAAGTAAAAATCTTCAAGAAAACAAATCAAAGGAGGAAAGAACACGGGCCTCCTTCACAGAAAAATCAAATTGGACAACAACACCAGAATTCCCCAAATCTCTCGGTCCAACATAACTAAGGTCCAAGTGGGCTTCAAAGAAATACCTCAGAGCCCTCCTGAAACGGTACCAGAATGATCCAATCAATCGCGAAAGACTCCCAACAATGCAGTTCAGATCAGGGACGAGACAGCCCAGATCCAGGGGCCTTTCAGCGATTGAAGGCAGATCTACGACATCTATCGACCGATCCCAAAGCAAAAGAGACGACAAAGGAGAGATTAGGTCGGGAAAGGAGGGAGGATTTCTCGGGCGTCGCAGCGGGCGGTGGTTGCGCGGCGGCGGAGATGGGGACCCGGAGAAGGGCGGCGACGAATGGAGGGGTGGAGGGAGGCTGGGAGTGGGGCGAAATGATAGACCGAGTCGGGGGAAAAGAGAGCGAAGAGCGATTCTTCGACCGCCGGAAGTCGCGCCGCGGGGCGGGGGTTCGGCAGGGGTGTTGTTTGGACGCGGGTGACTGGGTGAGTCAGCAGGAACGGGTTCGGTATGTGCCGGAGAGAGGTTCGCGTAAGGCCGATATGTTCAGAATAACGGGACATGTCCGAAACTGCTATCTATCCGTAACTGCTATCTATCCGTTATGACATAGATAGCATCCGTCAATTACTCGAATACGGTGGTTTGAAACAACGATCGTCCTGAGTTTGTAACTGTATTCGGAGGGACCGTTACATTATACAAATAACGTTACTCGTGAGTTACTAAGAACTGCGGCTATATGATGGGAATACTTGCCCGCGTTCACCATTTGCACCATTAGTTCCACAAAATTATTTTCAAGTTCTATTTTATATGCCCATTAAAGAAAAAAATATGTTCCATTGATGGCCAAAAAAAAAAAATCTAGTCAAAAGTGATATTGGCATATATAACAATTATTTCTTCAATATTCATTATTTTTCTTTTATAATTATATAATAGTGAATAACAATTTTCGTGGAGATGTATTATAATGTATTAAATATATTACTAGAATCTTGATTCGAATTGAATTTATTGGAGATAAGAGGTTGATTATTAGGATAGTAATTATTGGCCATTATCCCATAAGGTTATCGATAATAAGAAAAATAATGATATCTTTGCTTGGCTCATTATTTATCAACTGAAATTGACCTTATATCAAGCATTAAACAATTATTAAATATTTTTATTGATAAATGTGAAAAAAAGTAAAATCATTGCTAATTAGCTTAATGGTTAAATAACATATATTATTTAAAAGCTTATTAGCTGTAACAATGTTATAACATCTATTAATATATACTTAAACCAGAGTCTCAAGTCTGCCCACTAGTCTATTGCTAGTATCCATGGTAAATCTCTATCAACAAGCTTTCTTTTAAGAATTTTTTTTATAAAACTTGTATAAATATTTATGTGCATAGTATGTTGTAGCTAATAAGGATAGGAAATCCTAGATTTTGGTCTATAAGATAGATATGACTTATTGGAGAAATTTTCATACAATTTATTGAGGAAGCAAGAGCATTGATGATGATTACAACTTAACAATCAGGATTGCTTGTTGAAAATCATTTAATCAAAAACATGTAGTTGTAATGGTGCTTACCAGACTTCATCAAAGAGATTCATAAGGCACAAATAGATGAGACCTTAAAGGAGTTCATGTGAAAACTCATAATCCATGTGGCTTCACATAATTACCATCTTATGTAATTAGGGTTAGGGCTTCTCTTCTACAAGAGAGGAAAACCAAAAGATGGACTCTAGAGAAGCAAATATAGGGAGATCTTGGGAGAAAAAGAGAGGGGCAAGGTTAGAGAGTGAAAGAGTCTCACTATGGAAGCAAGTCAAGTAAGTTTTTGTGTAGGATTTCAGGATGGACATGCACAGAGGAAGCATAACGGATTTCAAAATTTTAAATTAAGAAATTTTAAATATTTAAATCTTTAAACCAACATCTCCTTGATGATTAATAATCATACAATATATATATATAATAAAATTCAAGCTATAGAAGAATATCTGCAGTGCTTAATCTAAATTTCGACAGAACCTCCATCAGGCGTCCAAGTATTCGCCTTTCAACGGTGATCCACACAGGATTATGATCAGGACACCAACTCTTTGAAATAATTTCTCCTCCAAAATTCTCACTTTGAGAATTTTATTGGGCATCAGGACCTCAAGACCCTCTTTCTCTCTTCCTAACCTTCCTATCCCTATTTTTCTTCTCTCTTTGTCTTCCTTAATTCTCTTTCTAGACTCTTGTCTTAAAATCGGATTTGTCCTTACTATTTTTGAACTTGTCCTAACAAGAGAAGGAAGAGACTAATTGGACAATAGAAAGAGGATGTTAAAAAGAAAGAAGAAATTAAAAATCTGAATGAATCAAATTTCTCCGATGGTTGCCTTCGGGAATGATTCGCGCCCCCTCCACATGCCATCTCACTCTCTAAAAAATTCTCACACCCCCAGCCAATTTTTACGCCCATCAGAAGCCTCATGACACATGGCAAGCATCTAAAAAAATTCAAGAGATGCTTCGTGCAGAAGGACTCTTCGAAATATTTTTTCGATGTTTCTCCAATGCGTCGTGCAGCTTCCCTTGGTGTAATTTTCTCCACCACCCATCAGCAACTTTTATCCATCCAATGGCCCAAAATTGAGGTGCTAACTTGCTGATGGCATGAAAAAATCTAAAATAAGATGAGGCATGACACATAGATTAGAGTTCTTCACAAGTTGGACTCTTGGTTAGGCACATGGATCATATTGGCAGGATTTCAAATTTCAACCAATTTTCACGATTAAATCAGAAGGTGATTAATCCAAAGAAGACACCTCAGCACTCAAAATTAAGTCAAATCATCAAAAAAATTCTCATCGTGAAATATTGGATAAACTTGAGGAACGGGCATCCCATCTCATAGGACGCGAAACCTATTTCTGTGCACAAAGACTGCATCCCCGCGCAAGAAAATTCTTGATGCATGGGCACCAGATTTTTTGGCTTTAAATTTTGGTACATGCAACCAAGGGCTGATCCAACTCAAACTCAAAATTGATTTGAAGTAATTTAGATTTAATTAGCCCAATCTGAAATCAATTTCAAATCTGATTCGAAACAAGGAGCTAGGATTTGCAACATGTGCTAGCATGTCTACTTTGCAAGCATGATCTAATCCAATTAGACTCTTGATCAATTTTCTTTGTGTGTGACCCATTAAGTTCCACATCTAGCCAGCAGTGGACTCGAGTGCAAGTCGATCTGATTTGATTAGAATTTAATCTAACCGATTTAGAATCAATCGAGCTAACCCAATTTCAGCAATTAGAACTCTTTCTAATTGATGATCGAATTAAATTTTTAATTCGATCAAACCCACAAGATAAGATTGACGTCAGCAATGTATCATGTCTACCTAGAAGATATAAAATTTTGATGAAAATACTAAAATATCCTTTAGTGAAAAGTTACCGTGCAATTCGATCCTGCGATCCCTCTGCACTCCGAATATGACTCTGGATATGGAATGATGTCAAATCCAATATCATACTCATATTTCTATCAATCTTAAATGATAATTTATTAATGAAATATTAAAAATTCTTTTAATTTTATTCTGCTTTGATCAAAGGCTTCCTGAATCATCAATCGATCGGAGCAAAGAGGATGCGATCTCCTGTTACCAGGAGTGGTCGATTTCATGTTGACCTACTCACAACCTCCATACACATTCTATCATATCCAGAATACTCCGTACATGATTAAGTCATGAATGAGTATGAATCAAAATATAGATTCATGTATACAAGATTCTATGGTAGTCTCAAGTCAAAGGATTATATGCACAACTCTCACTATAAGAAAATATCTTTTGACGGATAAGTAGATTCTATAAGACGTTTCTTAAGTCCGATCAATTCAGTGAACTCATTCTGTAATGAGCACCCACTTCTTTGTATAATATCTCACACAAGTGGCTTATGAGATCAGCCACTCTCTCCATCGAGCATACATAAGAAGTGCTAGTCTATCTGAAATATTGATCCCCTACTCAATACTCCTATGACTAGGAATATTCTAAATCAGGATTTTTAAGATTTTAGATCTCATAGGTATGATCTCATCATAATCTTAAAATCATTGTCCTGATTTATGTAGTTCATCATAATCATTACTAAAGTAAGATGTAGCATATGATGAAAATATTTTTATTATAAATGTCAATTACATGGATCTGAAAGATTACAAAGAAAATTTATCAAAATATAAATTTTGATTGGCTTGTAGGATATATTCCTTTCAATCTCCCGCTTGCACTAAAGCCAATCGTCCTTATATTTTATCCCCATACAATCGAGGTGACGATCGAACTGCTGCTGTGGTAGAGCCTTAGTGAATGGGTCTACTATATTGTTCTTTATTTCTACTCGTTCAATGACAACATCTTATCTTTTGATTATTTCACGAACGAGATGGAAGCGTCTTAGAATGTGTTTGGATTTATGATGAGACCTTAGTTCCTTTGCTTAAGCAACTGCTCCAGTATTATCACAGTAAAGTGGTACTAAATTCTCAATCTCAGAAACGACATCCAATTCAGTGATAAACTTCTTCATCCAGATAGCTTTCTTGACGGCTTCACTTGTAGCTATGTACTCTGCCTCAGTGGTTGAGTCAGCTACAGTCTGCTGCTTCGAACTTTTCTAACTAACAGCTCCACCATTAAGAGTAAAGACATATCCTGAAGTGGATTTGCTATCATCAGGGTCTAATTGGAAACTAGAATCAGAATAACCTTCTAGTTTTAGATTAGATCCTCCATATATCAGAAAATATCTTTAGTCTTCTCAAGTACTTAAGAATATTTTCATTGCTTTTCAATGATTCTCTCTTAGATCAGTCTGAAATCTACTAACTATACCTAAGGCATAGACAACATCAGGCCTGGTACATAGTATAGCATATATGATCGACCCTACTGTCGAAGCATAGGGAATAGAACTCATTCTATTTCTCTCTTCCGATGTTTTAAGGGACATCCTTTTAGAGAAATGTATGCCTTGACTCATAGGTAAGTAACCTCTTTTACTCCCATCCATGCTAAACTTTTTTAGCACTAAGTCTATGTATCTGGATTGGAACAAGCCTAACATCCTTTTAGATCTATCCCTATAGATCTTTATACCTAATATATAGGATGCTTCGCCCAAATCCTTCATAGAAAACTTACTTGATAGTCATGTCTTGACTGATTGTAATATTGGGACATCATTCTCAATGAGAAGTATGTCATCCACATATAGCACTAAAAAGATAAGGATACTCCTACTAGTCTTCTTGTATACACAAGGTTCATCCATATTTTGATAAACCAAACTCTTTGACTGTAACATCAAAACGGATGTTCCAACTCCTCGAGGTTTGCTTTAATTCATAAATGGATTTCTTAAGCTTGCATACCTGATTTGCTCTCTCTTTTGAGATAAATCCTTCTGGCTGAGATATGTAAACATCTTTCTCAAGATAACTATTAAGGAAAGCGATCTTCACATCTACTTACCAAATTTCATAATCATGGTATGCTGCTATTGCAAGCACAATCCGTATAGATTTGAGTATGACAATAGGTAAAATATTTCATCATAATCTATACCCTATTTTGCCTGAAATCTTGAACCACCAATCTGGCTTTATAGGTTTCAACTTGACCATGTGCTTCAATCTTTTTCTTATAGACCCATTTGCACCCAATAGGAGTCACACCCTCTAGTGCATCGATCAAAATTCAGACTTGATTGGAGTACATGGAGTCTATTTCAGATTTTATAGCCTCTAGCCATTTGTCTGAGTCCCTACTCATGATGACTTCCGTATAGGTCAAAGATTCATCATTCTCAATGATGTGGGCTTCATTATTCTCAATAACGAATCTATACCTTATAGGTGCATTTCACACTCTATCCGACCTTCGGAGAGGAGGTGTATTTGTGGTTGTACTTCATTAATAGATATTCTGGTCGAGGATCATTTTGTGCTTATATTTGTAGATTTTGAACTTCTCCATGTTCAATTTTCTTTCCACTGCCTCTTTCTAGGATAAACTCTTTTCCATAAAAGTGGCATATTTACTGACAAACACTTTTATTCAGTAAGGTGGTAAAAGATGTATCATATACTCTCTTTAAGATAACTTACAAATAAGCATTTATCTGCCTTAGCACTC
>KE504998.1:578638-594647 GCA_000441515.1 Elaeis oleifera | reverse complement strand
CATGTATGGAGCACAATCATCTACAACTTGGATGATTAGCTTTAGGACACATTTTTAATAGGAGGCTAATATAGTAAGGATTATATCGGGCTGATGGAGTAACTTGAGGGATTCGGTTAAATTTTTTTTTAATATAGGGTGTCAAAGTGGAACTTGGACAAATCAAGGGGACAAAAGTATAGTCATCTCTCATAAATAGGCAAGAGTGACTAGTAAAAAGTTTAATGTGACATCTTGCAAAGCATCATTATCACACAATCATCTTTATATGTCTATAAAAATAAACCCCAATTATTGGATTCCATTTGAAAAAAGGGGGAACTTCCCATCTTACTTCTCTTTGCAATTTTCCTAATGAACCCCGCTCCCGCTTAGATAGAACAGGAGCCCTTCCAGAACTAGATTTGTCTTACCTTCAAAGCATGATTTGCCTGACTATGCTATTATTGTGAAAACATCAGGCACATTAGAAAGTTTTTTCTCGGGGGACAGCGCCAGAACCCGATGAGAAATATTTTGATACCCTTTATCATTGTAAAATTCTAATATTGCATCAAACCAAAACATCACTTTTATTAAATCCTTTTACAACTACAATAAGGGAAAATCAGAAATAACATAAACAAGTAAAACTCACAAGCTTAACGTGTACGAAAACCAAACTATAAGGCTGAAATATAAACTTGCAAATCTAATATGTAATATCGCATTAATATCAGAATCTCTTGCCACAAAATTACCACCCTTCAGCCTTCTGACTTGATTGAGTTTGGAATACTAGAGTGGCTAGTATAAATATCAGATATATCAACTGGAGGAGAACGTAAAAATTGACTGGAGACGTGTCAGTTGACAAAGTCGGTAGTGGAGCATCAAATTTCAGAACATTGATGGCTTGCCTTATTGATGGCCTTAGCTCGTAATCCAAATAAGTGCACCATAGCCCAACAATCAGCAAGCACTCCATTTGTAGCTCATCAAACTCCATCTTAACCTTCATCGGCTGCACTCAGATGCATCCTTTTTTCATAAAGCTCCCAAACCCACTTGACCAAATCCATTTCAGCATAATTTAATGCAATTGGCTTTTGACCACAGGCAATTTCTAATATTACTACTCCAAAGCTGTAGACATCGGACTCTTTGCGAGCTTTACCTGTAAAATATTATGTTTCATTGAGTATGAAAATAATTTGTATAAATATGAATGCTCATTTTCAATTAAAGAAATAATATGTCATAACTCCACGATTAAGAAATATTAATCCTTACTGGATTCCAAACATATAGATACGTGTCTATCCAAATAAATTCAAGCAAGAATATTTGTCAATACTGTAACTAAATTAGCCATGAAAACTGGATTGTTATGGATTACTCTATGGTGATTTAAGATATTTATTTCAAACAAACATATCATAAGTATCCAAGGAAACCAGCAAATTAATTTATATAAACTAGTTATTATCTACGTACATGCAAAAGCACAACACTGCTAAAGATTTTAGATGTAGAATAAATTTTGAATATATTTGATTTTATCCTTTGTCTTAATGGTAGATAATTATAATAAATTTATGGCACAAAACAAACCTCCTTCATATGATCCCGTCAAACCTTTCTCTCTCTATGCATGGGAGAAAAAAGAAGGGTAAGGGTAAACGATAACCCTATAAATCCAGCTAAACTAAAATTAAACAATTAAATTAAATTTATATATATATTTTTAATTCAAATAATATATCTTTATGAAATGCATCATAGAAATTTATATTACCTGTGAAGGTATATTCAGGTGCCATGTATCCCCAGGTCCCGGCCAACACAGTCGACGTTGTGGAGCCACTGTCATGGTCCACAAGTTTTGCCAATCCAAAATCTCCCAGTTTAGCGTTGAATTCTGAATCCAGCATCACGTTGCTTGGCTTCACATCTCTATGGACTACGCACTGCTCCCACTCCTCATGAAGATAGAGCAGCGCCGAGGCCAATCCCAAAGCAATCTTATACCTCTCCGGCCATGCAAGCAAATTCTCCTTATGGTATAGATGGTAATCCAGACTTTTGTTGGGCATGTACTCGTAGACAAGCAGCAGGTCATTCTTTCATGACAGTAGCCAACCAGCTGCACAAGATTGCGATGCCTTAGCCGACTTATGATGGTGACTTCTGACAAGTATTCTTTGGTCCCTTGCTTGGAACCTCTAGATATCCTTTTGACGGCCACTTCAAGATTCGAGCCATGCAATACTCCCTTGAAGACCCCCCCGAATCCTCCCTCCCCAAGCTTCCCTCCTCCGTAAAATTTTGGTTGCACTCACGAGTACACTGGAAGGAATCCTCCTTGGCCCGCCACTTCTCTGAAATGCATCATCGATTAATGAATCGATAACGCTCTCCACTTGTTCCGTCGCTGTGCTGCGCTTCTTACATTGGCGATATCTGAAAACACATACAAAACAAGCCCACATGCTACGACACCAGCGCCGATAGCAGACGCCAAGGCTTTATAACTTGAATGACTTGTTTGACACAAACCCGTGGAAGAGAAATTCCACGATAGAATGTGATGGGACTCGGTCTCTCCACCTGTTGCAGCTGAGAAGCCAATGACGCCTATATCATGCAGGACTTCCCTCAAGTCAACAACATGAGATATGCTCCAATGCCTCGTAGCATCTGAGGTATTACGAAGAGAGACACTCAAATTTTTAGTAGTCGCATTGTAGCAAACACATGCATGAAATTCTTGCTGTCTGAAGCTAGCTTGCAAGTCCACATGCGCAACGGAGTAGATGGTGTGGACGTCAATTCCCACATGATTGTCGCTTGAATCATGGTACTCAACGTTTTTATGGCTATCAAACTCGATTGCCACAACGGTATTATTTCTGGTTTGTTGGCACCAAAAGTACTAAACAGACCAAGAGTCCCACCATATGAATTCTTCGGGATCTCAGAAGGATACGACGAGAGGAAGAAGGCGAGCCCATCGGCACTTGCATTAGTACCGCTGAAGCTGCCCATCCTGAATAAGAAACACGTAGAGAAGTCGATGACTGAGGCGTCATCATAGAAGCGCACGGGGTCGCGATATGTTACTCTGCCTACATTCCGTTGAAGGGAGGAAGTGGAAGAGTCGCCTTCGTTCTTCGTGAGCTCGATGCCGGTGCCATCGAAGGAGGCATCGCCCTCGTAACGTAGGTTTTGTGTGTCCAGAGAATTACCAGAGAAGTTGAAGGAGCATGGGCTTGCAAGGGCCGTTAGGATGGACGAGAACTGGAAGAGGAGCACCAATATTTGGACAGTGGGAACAAGGATTCTAGAGTCGGAGAGAGCCATGGTGGGAGGAGCATTCGTTCCAAAGCCGATTCGAGCTTTATAGAGCTACCGATGATGGTGCCGACACAAGGTGGGCCACGATGTTTCTACGGTTTCGACGATGTAACCAAGAAGACCACGAAAAGTCATGAAGTCTTCCCTTACGACGCTTTCCGTTATTAATCCCAACTAGGGAGACTTCAAGGGCCCACCAAGACGGTACTGATTTCCACGAATGTACTCACATTTGTTTGGTTTAATTTATCTGATTTACCAAAAATTCAAAGAAAGAAGCATCAAGGAAAATCTTATTTGGATACGAGAGAGAATAAACCAACAAGTGGTCCTTCCATGGAACGGACGGTAGTTTCTTTGGTCCCCGGTCCTTGGCAGATGTACATATTTATTCACCAATGCATACATGATTAAAAAGTAATTTTGTACACAGATATAAATGTGTGCAGAGACATTATAACTATATTCGGAGAGAATATAACTATATGCAAAAACTGGTATAAGTGTATCATGTAACTATAAGTGTATGTACATTGATCCTTTATAATTAGTGTCTATATGTAGGACTAAAAATTAAATGATAATGGTCAAAGGACTGCACTTAAAGTCTGGTCAAAGAAGGATCGGGCATTAAAGAACAAAAATCGTACGGGGCAGCTACTGAAAAAAAAAAATTATGGGACGAGCTTCTCATTTTGCCATGTTTCTCCCAATATCAATATTTAAAAAAATATAAAATTAAGATTCCTACTAATAGAGTTGTTAGTTTTGTAATTGAAATAAAAAAATATGATATTCTCTTTCTTCCTTGCTTGCATAATATGCTTTTTAGCAATATATGTTACATGGCCAATTGATACACACTTATCGATCTTCTAATACATACTGTAAGTTTCTTAATTTGATATATATTTAGTAGTGATCTGATATATACCTTTAGATAATTCAATATATATTTTTAAAAATAGAGTTCACTAATACATAGTATATGGTCAGATGATTCACACTTAGTAAATTAGTCATCTAGTAATATAAGACATCTCGTAAATTGATACACAGTTTGCAGAACATTATATTAACCAATATACACTGTATGTTATGATGATGTATACTTATTGACCTTTTGATATATATTATAAGCTTCTTTAATATATATCTAACAATGATTCAACATATACTTTTAGATAAATTATTATACAATTTTCAGAACATGCTTTTTACCTAAAGATATGTATTGGAATACTACTAGAAATGTATTAAAAAACTAATAGTATGATCAAAAAGTAGATGAGTATATATCACCTAGTCGTATCATATATACTAATAAATATAATATTTCAAAAACTATATATCAATTTACTTGAAGGTGTATATCGGATTATTAGATGACTAGTTTGCTAAGTATGTATCATCTGATCATATTCTATATATTGATGAACTTCATATTCTAAAAATTATGTATCAATTAATTTAGAGGTGTGTAGTGACTTCTTGATGATTAATTTATTCAGTATATATCGTATGACCATATAGTACATACTGATAAAAAAATATACTAAAAATGAGGAAAAAGATAATACTATATTCTTTTAATCATGAATTAATGATTCCATTATCTTTGATTTTTAGATTTATTCTTTAAGATTGCCTTTAAAAGAAATATGGCAAACTATAAAGCCAATCCCATAATTTTTCTCTTGTGGTTGCCTTAATATTATTTTGTTCAGCATTAAGTTCCATAAGAGAGAGTAAATTGATCATCCCTCCATCCATTGATAGCCTAGAACTTACATAAACTCGACTAACTTCATCCTGTACATCATTTGTTAACCTTATTTCTAGGATGGTGGCCAATCAAGTTAGCATTCTATCTAAATAATTACATTTATAATTAGCTATAGAGCTGCATATGAGCCAAGTAGTTTAAAAGCAGATCAAGCTCGGCTTTTAGCTACCAATGATATTTGATAATTTGAGTAGAATATTTGATAATCTAATAGTTTGATAATTTAATAACCATTATCCTATGGATAGGATTTGGATGTGATGGACATCTCAACCAATAATCCAATAGACAATTAGTTAGTAATTTACTTGTACAAATATAAATTTAATTCATCATCAATAAAACTTTCATACCTCTTTCGTGTGATTGGTAATGCACAAGATGACTATTCCACCATTCTTCATCAAAAAAATGAAGTAACTATAACAAAATAAATAGAAGGAAAAAAGGAAGTTATACAAAAAAAAAGACCCCAATCAATGTCTCAAAAATCAATGGAGAGATAGGTGCTATGAAAAGGAATCTGAATAATAAGGCATTAAAGAAGTATCAAAGGGAAAGTGATTCCAAAATTTACCAAAACTTTACTCTTGAGATTAGACCAAGAGGAACAAGAATCATATAGACAACTAGGATTAATCAATTAAGTTTACATATGTTGAGTAGCTTAATTCACTCCAAAAATTTAATCTAATAGAGAAAGGGCTAACAATGTATATCAAGCTTTTTATATCTTGTCTCGTATATGACTTGGACAATGCATGTGGAGGAACTACAATGATTGAAATAAGTAAGACAATAGCCAGATTGATTAAATAAACAATTATGATGGAAGAGATTCACTCCAATAAACCTTATTTGATCCCATATATGTTGAGTAGCCAATTGATCTATGTTTACACCACATCCAAAACAACAATGATCTAAAGGTGGATACACTAAGGGAAGTGTAGAAGAAAATACTAAGGATGCAAGCTGAGTGACTGCTGTGGAGATCAAGAGAGCAAGAGCTATCAGCTTAGGTGTTTACATCACATCTTTTACTCAAGGTGGCACCTATGAGACAGCTGCTCATTCAATAATGTGGTGGACTTAGAATATGATAGGTGTCGTAGGTTTTGGATTAAGATATCGATGGAGATCGGAGTGATAGGGATCATATAAATGAAAATGGTCAAATCGACTAAAAGATATGATAGCACAAACCAAATAAAAAAGACAACTAGGATGAATGGTAGCAAAGAGGCTAAAGGAAGACTAGTAACAAGTCGACATCTTAGTGCATTTATCAACCAGATGGGCGGTATATAGTCCGACCATTTTGATAAACATGAAAAGTGAGAGGATAGTTGGCATTAGTTGTCAGAATTATTAGAAGTAGAGGCTAAATGGAGGCTTCCATCATTAGAGTGGATAGTTACTATACTATCTATCTTTAGTTAAAAAGTGGATGAACTCTAAATGAGAAGACTTTTCGACACATCAATAAATTTATTTCTCTTTAATTTACCTTTATCTTTCTTATTCTTATTTTGCCGATAGGACTTTAATCTACTATCGAAGTATTAGCAGTAGTAGTAGATCATTTCAATCGTAGCCCTGCTATACCCTTGTTCTATACTATCTATCTTTTTTCGAACAACTTTCATCATCTTCCTTTTGATCCCACCATTCTATGTTTGATTAATCCAATGTCAGTAATACATCTACGCATCTACTTTGCCGCAGGCTTGTGATCCCATCCTGGTAGTGAATAGAGAACAATCCCAAAAGCTTAAGGCAATAGTGAAAGGACCAACAACGTATATAAAGCTTGATAGAGCATGTCTCTTTCCTTTATTTTTTTTAAAGGAAAGCATGCCGCAGAACTACTAAATTCCTCTTTTTCCACACATTTCATAGATTTTTATTATTCAATATATGCAATTTATATATGAATGTTGCATGTTAGTAGATTAACATATCATCTTTAGGATTCAAATAATATCAATTTAGGGTAATTTTTATGAGGCAAGACATGCCCGACTATTTGAACTTGACTAATTTATGCAACGGGATCTTTCTTCTGTTTTTTAGAAATAAAATGAGAAAATAAATAAACTATTAATCTAATGAAAAGTAGAATGTATGGTCATGAAAAAAGCCATAGCAGTTGTTTGCAAGTAGGTGAAATGTAACATCCCAACCCAATTTATTCGATTCGAAACCAAACATCCCAACCCAATGTATTGGATCCGAAACCGTGTGGCCCAAAATGCTATAATCCAAGTTATAGTTGTAGTCCACTTAAATTATTTTACGAGACTATCACAATTTTCCCATTTTAAATCCCTAACGTCCTAATCAGGGCCCATCTGGCCTCAAAATCCCTCCCAGTACACATCTATGTGAGACTCCGAAAGTAACCCATCTCACCAGGTTGTTGGCTTTTTGTAACGTTCTAATCCAACTTGTTGGATCCAAAACCACGCGGCCTAAAATGCTATAGCCCAAGTTATGGTTGTAACCCACTTAAATTATTTATATTTACTAATTTTCTATCCCACCGATGTGGGACCATCACATGAAACAACTTAGAATTATAGCCAAAAAAAAATTATAAATGAAAGATTTCATTATTTGCTAGTAGCCTCCGTTGGTTGGGACAGTAGGCTTTGCTTGCCACGATCCTTATTTCAGCTCAGCTTTGAGAGTGAGGACTTGGTAAATTTAGATTGTCTCAATCTCCCTAGAATGCTCGTTTAACGGCTATGGAAAAATTACAGTCAGTTGTGGGTTAAATGTACATGGTGTTAGATGTCATTGTTTGACTACAGATGAATGGTCTGAAAATTTTGGAGCAAAAGTGTTGGATATGACTTGAGTTTATACGCTTGAACGAGCTAAATGGGGATCTTTCTTCCACAGTGAAGTGAGAGGAGCATAATGCAATGAGTGAAATCAGTTCGGATCTAAATCAACTTATTTGATTATATATATCACTTGTAATCTTAAAAGAAGAATATAATTACGTATTCTAGAGATCGGATATATTGACTGATAGAATTTGAGAGGAAGTCTTGCTCTCTAGATGTTATTAAATTTTTATCAGATGTTTATTTCATTTCCTGATGGAGGAAAGTCATGCAGATTAGCTCTAGACTGGATTTGTATCTTTACATCTAAGCCATGACTAGATTTAAGTATAGATTAAGAGCTCGGTGAGGGAGCAATTCAAAGTCGTGGACAGAAATATTATTCAAATGATAGAGTAAGCAAGTTTGTCACAGTTTCTCTATAGATGGTAATTAATCCTAAATTAGTAAATGAGAATCACATGCTTTGATTTTGTAAGTCAAAAGTTAAACGAATGCCTGCAACTTTCCATATATAATGATCGGATATTGTGGAAGCTTCGAATTGTAGGGACCTTTCTTTTTATTGTATAAATCTTGTGTAAATACACCTACATGAATCGGAAATAAATATATAAGAAATTAGAAAGAACATCTGTCATGGTAACCATGACCCCGACTTGCTAAAAGAGAAAGTTCAGTATATGAGAGGGTCCACTCATCCACAATCGCTCCACCCATTCCTATCGCAATCTTATTCGTCTCATACAAAATATAATTAAATGATAATATCACTCTCGTCATACAGAAGTTGCGATCCTAGCAAGCACAAAAGAATGGTATGGTCAATGTAATAATTGTCAAATAGCACATGTTGTTTGGCTTCTACTACAGAATAACTTTTGAAATGGTGGGAATTATTTAAACATAATGACCACATTGCACCCTATAAAAAATGTTACATACAATGACCATTATAGTTTATAATCGCCATTATTTTAGACCATCATCTAACTTTCCAATGTAGTTTGACGCGCAAGATGTTTGACTCTGCAATCTGTTGACATAGTAACAGGCATGACATATTTACCCTCTAAGCATTTTATATGATAAGGAAAAAAAAAAAAACTAGACGAAAATTGATGTCATGTAGATTTATGACTCAGTCGGTACTGCTTTTGTTTGTTGCCATTGTTCTAAAAAGTCCAATGCTAAATTTGAATTAGATTAGCATGAAAATGAAACTCCTTATTTTCTTCAATTGTTTGTAAAATCTTTAGAGCTTTTAGTCGTAAGGATATTTATTTTTAAAAATAAGTAAAATAAAATAATGAATGGTAGAAGTTTTGTGCCAAATGTTATTTCAACGGCAATCTCCATTTAGTCAGCATTGTGGGAACAAGGACACAAAAATCAACAAGATAGAAAAGTTGGCACTGTCAAATAAAAAAAAAAGAAAAAAGAAGAAGAAGAAGAAAGAAAGAAAGATGAAACCAGCGCAGGTGCAATGCATCTCTAGAAGGCAGTCATAAAGGTCTGCAAGGTGGGAAATCGGGAAGAATTTTTTAGGTGTGGTGGGAACTAGGAGAGACATAAACAACCAGTTTGCAATTCCAAATGAGTCAGAGATTCTGCAAGGTCGTCACAAATAATAACAAAGAACATTCCAGCTTTCTGTCATTAGTTCTCCACCAAGATCTCTATATGGTCTTAGACGATCATAAATGATATTATAGCAGGTTGCGCTCATATTTCATGTGAATTTGGGAGACACTGCAGCATGAATTTTTTGGGAGCTAAGTATGTATCGATCACGATATAATGCTCATGAATTGAATTGAATTGAATTGGACTAAGATTCTTAGCCTGACAAAAAATGTCAGATCTTTAAAATGGATGCAAGTTGTTTCGATGGTCTCTACAGCCTACAACATATATACCCCATGGTCTACCTCATGTGTAAAATTAGCATAAAAGATCATATTCAGGTTTGAGACAATTCCAAAAGATCTAAGTTGTCATGAATCAAGATGAAGTAGAGGAATTGCAAAAATACCACATCCCCTTACATATCACACCAACTCCTTCCACCTAAGCAATTAGATAATGGCAAAAGTCTTTAAAAAAGAAAAAATTGGCATGCCCAACCTTCATAGAAGAAACTAAGGACTTGTTTGATTCATGGGAAGTGGAGGAAAAGGCAACTTCTAAAAAACGGTGAGGAGTTCTTTTGTTTGGTTGAAGTTTTAAGAAAGAGAATAAAAAAGCTGAAAGACACTTTCTATATTTTACGAGAAGTGAAAATCCATGGAGAAGGTATATTTGGGACTTCCTATGGGATGAAAATTAATGACTCTTTTTCTTTCTAAAAATATTATTTTAAGATGTATGGTTGAAATTCTGTAAAATATCAATGGATGGTTAAAATGAAATACTGAGTAGTAATATATTCTTAATATTTATATTAATATAATATAATATTTAATATTATATTTATATCTATGTTAATAAATTTATTATATTAAAATATTAATATATATTAATATTATGTTAATATAATAAATTATTAAGATCTAATATTACATTATAATATATTAATATTATATTTATATTAATATAAATATAATATTATTATTTATACAAAATTTGAGAGTAAAAGATATAGTCTTATATCTATTAAGGTATAATAGATATTTATATAATTTTTTATCAAGTAGATGTTCAATTAAATATAAGCTATTCTGAAATAAGCTGCTTTTCATGATCAAACAAATATGCCAAAATCATATTTCAGAAATTACTTCTTCAAAAGAAAAGTTCTTTCAAAAAACCAAACAAATCCTAAAACTTTACATGTCATAGAAAATGGATTCTTTACGTCACAATTTGTCATGCAGTGCCTTGTTTGCATCCATACATCAAGTTGGTAACATCATCCATATCTTTCCAATGAGCTGGGTGGGTCTAAATCCAATCTACACTTGGATGGCCAGAGCTAGGTGGCGGAGTTAGGCAGGGAAGGAGGTGGTAACCCTCCTTTTTTTTTTTAATTCTTAAAAAAAGATAACTAAGAAACTAATCTTATAACAACATAGAATTTCAATCAAAAGGCTAAGTGAAATATATCATTTGAAATCATTAGTACTTTATAAGTATCCAAAATCTAACCAATATATAGTCGATTTGAGAATAGATACGTACCTGCATGGGTCGTTACGTACTCTCTCTGTAAAGGTCACTTGGGGTTGATCCACTTGACTGGCTTAATAGGATTTGGCCCATCTGCAACCAACCTTACATGTGCTTTACACATGCTGGACAGTAGCAGACTCCCTATCGAGTCTGCTTTCCACTGCAATCGTCAGTGAATCCAAGAAAAAAATGGAGATCTTGGTCGGAACCCTATATCTCTTTTATAAATAGCCACCCCCTCCTTGCTATGACCCTCCACCATTGAGCAATGGCTCTCTTTCTTTCTCTTTATCCCTATTTTTTCACTTTCCTCTCACTTTAGCCATCAAAGATTAAGATTGAAGAATGCCGCTGGAGCCAAGATAAAGCCTTAGCCTTACTTTCCTTTTTCTCCCCCTTCTTAACACAACCTTAAAGTATCACTGTCGGCTTCGATTTTGCTAGAAATCAATAAAATAGTCCCCCATTTAGCGCCCTTACTTTGCTCTTCTTTCATTTTTTGGCCACTGGCACTGCCGCTTCTTGATACCAGGCACTTGGTTGAGTCCCTTGACCTCTCTACCAAATCTTTCTCGACGAAGCCATGACAATCGGAGAGTAGTCAAGGGCCAAAAACAAAAAAAAAGCTTCAGTTCTCCTATTTTCTGAGCTTTTCTATCATATCCCAAATCTGAAACATCGTGCTATCATGGGTGTTATCCACAATAACATGAAACCCCATAAAGATAATCTTTGTGAATGATTATACAATAATAAATATGATGCAAAATTTATTTTATTATTAAGAAATAGGTGTGGCCACAGAGCATCTAACGTAAATCTTCAAAGCTACAAACTCATTATTTATAGCCATAAACTATTTATTAGCTTGCTATTTATTTTGTAGTTTATTATTTTGAAGTTGCTTAACATGTCCCTTCCTCTCCTAGCAGCTTTATTCATTTGAAAAAACAAAAAGAGGAAGGGCTATAAAGCCTAGGAAGTAGCGGTGCACCATCTTACTAAATCAAACATAAATTTTCTATAATTTGATGCATCATTTGGAAGATAACTTTATTATAAATAAGGTATTTCATAGTCACAATAAGATAATAAACTGCATAGTAGCAATCCAATCATGTCTATATCAATCATGCATGACTATAAAAATAAATTCAAGTTTAATATGAAAAAAAATTGCAGTGATCAAGTATTTGTTATTTAGCCATATCATTTTTTAAAAATAATGCTCACAAATTTCTTGTGATGCTATGGTCAGTATACCCATGACAGGGCCGTTTCTGTAATCGACAAGATTTCGTTATTAATTTTCATTGCCAACTTTAACATGTTGGGAAAGGGCCATTATGCTAGATCCAGAATATCGATTGATCCCAATAAGGACGATCATAGCTATCTAAGAGCTTATTATATTTCTTTATATCATATTCTTAAGTCATATTTTTAAAACATAATTTTTAAATCATATATGAATAAAATATTAAATAAATTATAGCAATTCAACTATTTTCATAAAACTTATAATTCATAGTTGGATCATATATATTGTTCTAGTACCAAATACATTTTTTATGATTGAGAAATTATTCACACGAGTAGTGTAAGGCAACGCTATAAATGCATGGATCATTTGAAACTAATATGCTTGATCATAAATTTTCAAAAATATAGAGGCAATAATATCAATATAATTTAAATTTATATTTTCATTCTTTATTAAAATTGACTAGCAATTCAAAGTCAGTAAGATTTGTGTCAAGATCACTTACCTTAGTTTGTCCAGATATTGCTAGATCAAATAGGCAAATCAGCTCACCTATGGAAGATTATTTTAAAAGACAAATTAATCTATATGCACTATTTAGAAATCTAATTATTAAATAAAAATTTTAAGAGACCCCTAATAGACTTGACTTGATTTTAGATGCAAATCAAGAAGGAGAAGGAAAAGATTAATCCAAGCAATCTCTATAATGCCGGTCTATGATCATCAATTAGGGTCCACTTGAGGATACACTGAGAAGAATAAGATATTCAAGTGAGATCTATAGGTCAGGTGGAGAGAGAAGATCAATCGATAGATGAGATCAATTTCTTTTTCTTCTTTCTCTCTCTCTTTCTTTCTCCTTTTTAGCAAAATGGGGACATGAGCCGACCCTTTACTAGAACAGGAGAAGAGGGGGAAGGGCATAGTAGCCCAACATGGACACGTCCAAGCATGCCGATCACAAGAGCATAGTGATGCGAAGATAGCTACCAAGGAGGGAAGCAAGGCTAGGAAAAGAGAAGAATAATGAAGTGATTTCAAGATTATCTTTCAACAATCCATTATAGAATTTCAACCACAAAAGGGAGGATCAAGTGAAGGAAAGCATAAAGGAAGAGATTGGAGTCTTACTTGGGCTTTGGCGAGCACTGCAATCATGGATCCGACAGCCAAAATAGGGCACAATCAGTCTAACAAAGAAATGAAGAAAAGGAGAGAGAGAGAGAGAGATAGAGGGAAGAGAAGAAGAAGATTGATGGCCAAAGCAACTGGTGGAAGGAGAATAAATAGGAGAGAAGATCAATAACTTGCGATCTCCTCACACCCATATTCCAAAAATGGGTGAGAGAAAATTGATGCCAGTAGGTGGAGAATCCATCAAAAAGAAGATAAATACTTTGTGCATCGTGGGTGGCATAGCTCGCGTGCACCGCCTGCGATGATTGGCTCACGTGTGGGGCTGGACGCAGCACGGAGAAAATTTTTTTTTTCACCGACCCTGTGCGCGAGCCAATCACCGCGTGCGGAGCTACACCGCCCACGAAGCACAAAGTATTTCTTCAGAAAAGAAATGAGGAGATGAGGCCCACAGTGGTCGTGGTCTCCCTTTTCTAATTTTTTCTTCTTTCTTGATCATGATCCTACGAGCCAATTCGCTCAACCAAGGAATCATGCTTGATTTCTTATTTCCTTCTTTCTTTATTTTTTCTTCCTTTCTTTACTATTTTATTTTTTCTTTCACAATTTTGCTGAATCATCCAGCCCATTGTGATTTTTCTTCTTTTCCTTATTGTGATTCTGCTAGCCAAATAACCAAGGAGAGGAAGAGATCACACTTGATTTCTTCTTTCTTTCATTCCTTATTTTTTATTTTATTTTTGTCCATCTTTATTGCAATTTGGTCGAATCATCCGGTCCATCACGATTTTTCTTCCTTTTCTTATCATGATTCTGCCAGCCAAAAAGTTGAGAGGAAGAAATCATACTTGATTTCTTCATTCTTTCTTTCATTATTTTATTTTGTTTCCATCTTTATTGCAATCTGACCGAATCACCCAACCTATCATTATTTTCTTCCTTTCTTTATCATGATTCCACCAGCCAAAATAGCCAAGGAGAGAAAGGAATCATACTTGATTGCTTTCTTTCTTTTTCATTTGTGTTGACTAGTCATCACATTCTTTCCTCCTAAAAAAATTCATCCTCAAATTTACATACCTAAACCTTCGAAGAGCTACGAGTGTGTCACTTGCATTTCATCCTCGAGCTCCTAAGTTGCCTCTCTTTCTAAATGGTTGCTCCACTGAATCTTCACATAACGAATATGCATCATCTCAAAACTTGCCCTTTATGATCAATGATTCATACAGGAAACTCTTTATGACTTAAATCCTCTTCAACTTGTAATGGTTCATGCTTCACCACAAGACTCGGATGCGAAACATACTTTCTCAGTAAGAAAATATGAAAAATATTGTGCATCTTAGATAGCTTTAGCGGCAAGGCTAATCTATAAGCAACATCTCCTACTCTGCTCAGAATTTTAAAAGGCCCAATGAAATGAGGACTTAGCTTACCATATCTTATAAATCTCACGACACCTTTTGAAGAAAAAACTTTCAAGAAATAAAATCACCAGCTTGAAATTCTATTTCTATTCTTTCTTATCTATCCAACTCTTCTGCCTCTCTTGAGCTACCTTGAGTCTTTCCTTGATCAATAGAAATTTCTCTCTAGCATTTTGGGAAACTTAGGACCCAATAACTTCTTTCCCTAACATCATCTCAATGTAAAGGAGACCTACACTTCTTCCCTAAAGGGCCTCATAAGGTACCATCTGGATGCTAGAATGATAGCTATTATCGTAAGCAAATTCTACTAAAGCCATATGATCATCCCAATAGCCTCCAAGATCAATTGTATAAACTCTCAACATATCTTCCAAAGTCTGAATCATCCTCTCTGATTGGACATCAGTCTGAGGATAAAAGCAGTGCTAAATTGTTGCTCCAAGAATTGATTTTGATGATCACAAATTATTTGAGGGAACTACTAATGTATTTCTTATCCTTAGAGATTATTTTTGTGATATTTCAGGTAGTCCAAGAAATTGAGTTTAAAAATCTCATCTAGCGTGTCAAAGTTAAAGTTTCTACAAGATGGAGAGATTTTTGAAGGCTTTTAAGAGTGTCCAAGTCATTTAAAAGTATTTGAAAGTGTTCTGATAAGTTTCAGACTTTAAATGCATGAAAATTGGGTTGGCACAAAATAAGATGATCCATCAGGTTATCCCCTTTCATTGGGTAGCCGGCACGCTTCATTTTGGCTCATGGCATGCAGTGGGACGACTCATTTGGGATGACCCATGTAGTGGGACGACCCACCTGGGGCGACCTCTGAGATCCTGAGACCAAAACAGAAAGCTGAACTTTCTATCTGACCAAATGAGGCATCCCATGGGACTTTTCAGTCACAGTGGGACGATCCATCTGAGACGAACCATTCTAGTAGAGTTCATAACGACTAGTTTTCAATTCATTTTTGATGCATTTAATGTGCATTAAATACTCTCCAACAGCTCTAAACCAACTCTAA
>KE504998.1:504960-549381 GCA_000441515.1 Elaeis oleifera | reverse complement strand
TATGTGTGTATATGTATATATGTATATATATACACATAACTTTTTCAAAGTGATTTTAGGTTCAAAGTGATTTTACTAAAGAAAGTAGCAATTCTGATTAGATGTAGATTGGATCATGCAGGAAGCATGAACTCCGGTACCCAATGGGCTATCATGAAAAAAGTATAAAAAACTTAGCCAATGAGGCCTTATGCATCCCATTAACATGTTCAATACTATTTGCTTGTATGCAACGCACTCTACATAGATACTTAAAGAGGATAAAAATATAGAGGATAATTGAACAATACTGTAACAAATATATAAAGAATCAAAATCTAATTGTCAACCTGTGAGTGTACTCCTCCTCCTGTATGCTGCCATCTCTGGGTCTGAGACTGACTCAGATTTACCATAATGTATATATATATAATAATGCAAATACCCAATGGTGCAACTCTACCATCCTCTATATTTACCATCATCTTTATTCTAGGACCACCCTTCGACCTTCCCATGCCCCAACATTTGCGACAACATAATCTTCATAGGCTATGACTTTTCACGTACCTTTTAATTATATATACATATCTTAATATTCTATGTAACTTTATTTGTACATATTATGTTTAAACTATCTTATAATTTTATAATATAAAAAATTATTATAATAATATATATCTTCAATATGAAATTTTTTTAAATTTTAAAATTTAAATATTAGTGATGAAATTTTTCTTCGTTAAAAATCTTTTAACGATAGAAAGCTGCATATTCATCGCTAATAATTTAATTTTTAAATTAAATTTTTATTTTTTAAATATTAACGATGAAAAATTTATGTCGTAAATAATTGACGATTTGCAATCATAAATGATTTATCATTGTAAATAGTTCATTATTTACGATGAATAGTTTCCATCGTAAATTATCTTTATTTAAATTTAAATATGCTTATTGGCGATGGAAAATATTATTCTATCGCTAATAATTGAATTATTAGCGACGGATATGCTTTTATCGTAAATAGTTTGTAATTTATTTAATTTTTATATGATAATTATTTATGACTAAAAATTTTTATCATAAATAGGTGAGTAGTGGTGATGGAAAATATATTTCATCACAAATAAACATATTTTATGATGTAATATTTTAGTCGCTAATAATCTATGGCTTTTGAATTTTTAATATATTTAAATTCTTTCATGCATTAGCGACGAATAGTTTTCATCGTAAATAATTTGTGACTTACAATGAAAATATTTTTTTATCATTAATACTCTTATATTTGTGATGTAATATTTTAGTCACTAATAATCTATAGCTTTAAATTTTAATATGTTTGAATTTTTTTATATATTAGTGATGAAAAATATTCATCGTAAATAATTTGTTATTTACAATGAAAATACTTTTTTCATCGTCAATACTCTCATATTTGCGACATAATATTTTAGTCACTAATAATCTGTGGCTTTAAATTTTAATATGTTAAATTTTTTATATATTAATGATAAAAAATATTTATCATAAATAATTAGCTATTTACGATGAAAATACCATTTTCGTAGTCAATACTTCCATATTTGCGATGTAATTTTTTTGTCACAAATATTCTATAATTTTTAAGTTTTAAAATTTTTATTTCCTTCAAATATTCGTAATGAAAAATTTTTATCATAAATAATTAATATTTATGATGAAAATTAATATTCATCGCACATACTGATATTATTTACGATGAAAATATATTCATCAAGAATATTTAAAATATTAAATTAAATAATATTTATTATTTATGATGATTATTTTATCATAAATAACTTGTATTTACGATGATTTTTTTTCATCATAAATATTGAGCTATTTATGATAAAAATTATTTACATCATAAATATTTAATTATTAGTGATAAAAATTATTTTTCATCATTAATATACTTATTTACGATGAAATATTTTCATCATAATAAATTCATCGCAAAAACTCACTTTTTTTGTAGTGATAAAATAGAAGACTGACAATCGAAAAGAAGGTAGTTGAAGGCTGATGATCTTCATAGACAAAATATTATAAAAGAAAAGAATAATGCTCGAAATAAAGACAATCAAGGGCTGATGATTTTATGAAAAAAATATCATAGTAGAGAATGCTGGCTCTTAAATAGAAGACAGTTGAAGATCGATGACTTTTGTAGACAAAATGCTATGGAAAAGAAAAAAATCTCAAATTGGGCAATGAAGGAGCTAAAGATAGAAATATCCAAAAAGAAGCAAGTGACTTCAAATTAGACAACAAAAAAGTGAAAGATAGAAAATATCCAAAGAGAAGAAAAATACTTCAAACTATGTGTGAAAAAGCTAGAGGTAGAAAAATGCTTAAAAAAAATCTCAAACTAAGTGACGAGAGAGCCAGAGGCAAAGAAAGCCTAAAAAGAAGATAAAGATCTTAAACTGAGTGATGAAAGTGATGGAGGCAGAAAGACATTCAAAAAGAAGGAACAGACTTTAAACTAAACAATAAAGGATCTAGAGGCAAAAAAATATCCAAAGAGAAGGCAAAAGACCTCAGACTAAGTAACGAAGGAGCCAAAGGTAGAAAATATTTAAAGAGAAGGAAAGATAATGAAAAATAGCTATAGATTCATCCAAAAGTAAAGGATTTTCGAATCTTAATCTACCAAAAATAGATGATCTGCAAATCTATTGAAGAATAGAAGATCTATAGAAAATAGAGACTAATGAAGATGGCCATAATAAAGATGAAAGAGATGACAATGGCACATTAGATGACCGGTGGCTTTGATACCATGTTAAAATATTTACGAAAGAAAAAAAAATAATGGAGAAAGATAGAGAGAGAAATAGACTTTATTATCTCTATTACAATTTCATTCAATATATTCTAGAGATTATTTATACTAGTGTATATACTTCATAAAAAATAATAATAACAACTATAGAATCATGCTAACAAAGAAAGATGATATAGCATCATACTAAAAAAAATACTATGGGATCACGTTAATAAGGAATTATTATAGATTGATATGTGATCTCTAAAATCATGCTAACATCACTTAAATTATTGATGTTTCCACTTGCTCCCTCATCATATTCGTTAGATGCATTCCGTTTGTTTGCTACCATTATTTCTTAGGTTTCTTCCCTTCCTTTGATTAGTGACCTTAATATCAACCCATATAAGTAGCCTCAATGGTTACTTCAAACACCATATTTACCAAACCTGATTCATTCTTCTTCTTTCTTGCATCCCTCTACAACAGTATCAATAGGTTGATGACGTAGTTCCTTTCCCCATCATTCTTGATATAACAAGCTCATTCTGAGTCTTTTTTTGTCTAGCTTGCTTTGCTATAAAGTGCCAAGTGGCATGGCTTCTCCCTTGAATAATGTTATCCAATGCTAAGCATAGATGATTAACCCTATATTGAGTTAGCTCTCCAAGGGGATTGGCATCCACTATCTCATTAACCTTATCAAGATCGATGATATCTTGCTAAGAGGATCATAATAGTGGTAGATCCTCCCAGCCATAGTTATTTATCCATCTTTTGCTTAATAGCTTCCACATTGTCATATTCTAATTGCCTCCAACATTTCTAAAAAATCAATCCTAGTTCATGAGTTTTAAGCTAATTTTAATGCTCTATCTATATTCTAAAAAATCATTGTCCTGGTTCATGAGCTTTAAGCTAATTTTAATGCTCTCCCTATATTTTAAAAATCATTGTCCTAGTTCATGAGCTTTAAGCCAATTTTAGTGCTCTCTCTAAGCACTAGGTAGTAGAACCAAAGCACTAATTTTTATTCCCTAGTCTCTCCATCATGCTTTGTATCTTTATCATGCTCATTCTATCAATGTTGCATTCACCAAAGTGGTTCCAATAACCCCCACTATAGTATATATGCTAAAGAAACTTTACTATATATGGCACAGCACTACAGTGAAAAGATCAGTCTATTTCTGCAAGTAGTGACCAAGACAACAGGTATATGGACCCATATCGTATGAGCTTTGAGACATTATTGTATTACAAACTAGCCACATTCCAAGCAAGAGGGAGAGGAATCACATGCCATAGATTATATGACCAAAACATAAAAGAGAGGGATCGCAACATCATTATCTATCAATGAACCATGTGAAAAAAGCCTTTACACATTGAAGAGAAACACTTTTGGGAAGACTGGTTAGTGAAATTCAACCAAACGTATATAAACAAACTAGCATCTACTTAAAACTAGCCTAATTTAGGTACAAATGAGCATAATATAGTAGGCCTAACTATAATTAGTTTCCTACTATGTGATTGGAGCAAGTTTAGTATAAAAAGGTACAACATCACATGTCAGTTGCCTAAATAAGTTAGCTTTTCAATATATTATATCAAAAATCAAACCAGGTACTACAAACATGAAGCATTACACAATTGGATATAAAAAATGATACCAAATATTCATAGTAGATACAAGCATATAAGAACACAAGCAGAACATATAAGTACCCCTAAATCCTAAGTTATTGAGATATTAATGTCTAATCAGCCCTAAAACTACTTCAAAGCAACAACAAATCTCTGGATGCAACCATATGTTTTAAAGGCAAAACTCAGGGTTAGAAGGTCGGAGGACCAATGTGGATGCCTTGATGGTCACACCTAAGGGATGATTTGGATGGCTTAAGAATCACCAAAATATCTGGCTTAGAGGACCACTTGAGAGGGAAGATTAGATTAAAGGGATTGGAAGTGGAATAATTTTGTTAAAGGGATTTGCGAAATGGTAAAGAGAGAGACATTACAAGAAAATGGGTTATTAGCGACGGTGAAACACCATCACTAATAACTTGAATTCCATCGCTAATACTATTAGCAACAAAGCTCCATCGCTAAGAGTTTATCAGAAATAAGTTCATCGCTAATTACCATTAGTAGTAATACAATAATCTCATCACTAATAGGAATAATTAGCGATGACATTAGTGACAATAAAGCCGTCACTAATATTTTTTATTTTATTTTTTATTAATTAAATACTATTAGCAATGATATTTATCGTTGCTAATACCATCGTTAATAATTTTTTATTTAATTTTTTTAATTAAAAATTATTAGTGACGGCTTTGTCCGTCGCTAATGCCATTACTAATAGTTTTTATTTTTTAAAAATTATAATTAATTTTTAAAATCTATTTTAATCATAGTAACAATCAATTATATTTTAAAATTTATTATAAATAAATAATAATTATTTATCATAATCATAAATATAAAATTAATTATATTATATTAAAATATAAATTTTATAATTTTATAAATTTATACTACTTGACAAGTATCAAAATTACATATATATCAAAAAAAATTATATGAGATCCTCCTCGTCATCTTTTTTCTGCTCCTGTACGTCTTCTCCGGCAATTGGTAGATGAGAGCCGGATGTCTCAGCATCCTAACGAAAAATAAATATTATTAATAAATTTCGATACGAAAGTATATATGTTGATATAGAGGCATATATTTCGATATATTATTTCGATTCTTGAATAGATTATTCCTACATATTTCATTCGATGATATAGAGCTATAAACACTCTTGGTCCATCGATTGGATAGTTAGATTGAATTTTTACTCCCTAGATCTCATTTTTGGACTCAAATCTAAATATGTGAAGCTTCTAAATATAAAATTAAAAAAAAAATTAATAAACTTATCTACTGTGATGGCTGTGACAATGAGTCCAGCTGATTGCACAGATGCAGATCTCAAAGAATCTCAACGACCGTATTGCGAACAATATTTTAGAAGTTCTGAGGTTGCTGGCTTCAAAATCTCTGTACGACCTCCTCCACATGTGTATCACTCCACATCTAGATTTTCGAGGCCTGGGAAGAGGACATCGAAAAGTATCGAGCTGCTAAAAGGTCGAAGCTATAGTCGAATCTTATGATCCGACTCCTACTCACCCTCCGATGGCCCTGAGCCATCCCTCAAAGTCAAGAAGGAGCTGAAAGGATGGGCCCTCACCATACCGTGATACGAGATATATACTCCGCATAATCCATCTATACAGTTTAAAATTCATTAGTCCATACATATCAGTACATATAAAAACTTAATAAATAATATTTAAATTATCTAGGATCTAAGTAATCACCAATCTTCTTAGATTGGTGTATGGCCTCCTATATCTACAACTGTCCTAGTGCACGACCTAGCTGTCATGTCTACAATAAATAAGTAATAAATTAAATTAATTAAATATATATATGATTAATTTAATATAAAATTAATTTAAGTATAAAATTTTTATCAATCTATCGATTATAACATGTGTGCCAACGGAGCCATCGGTGTGCTTGAACAGATCTTGCTGGATGGTCCAATTCTACCATACCCTCTGCCACCTACTAGAGTACCTCTCAATGCTCCACTGGTCACAGAGGACCTTCCATATGTCCGCCCGCATCCAATGATCTATGTATGACTTCTAATCCGATGGTGACTCAGAGCTAGAGTGCTCTATGATAGACTGTCTAAGACTGTGCAGCCCATCCTGGAGTCTACGTGTGGTCATCTTCTTGAAGATTCGATGGCCAGCCTCCTCATCCTAAGGAGTCTCGAATCGATAATTCTCCTGCAAGTAGAAGCAAGCATGTATTAATAAATAGAATACAGACCTATCATGAATTTAAATGTTAAACATCTTTGACTTATCAAAAATATCTCACAGACTGCATCACGAGCCTCCGATGGCCAATTGGAGAACTTGTTCATCGATCTCAGTATCAATCATCGGATGATCTCAGTAACCACACGAGGCACCTCACGCTCTCTAAATGTACTGTAAAATTGATTTTGAACAATAATGTTAGACTCTAAAATAACTAAATTTTAACATATTCAGTGAAGATATAGTACTTATGAACGGCTTTGAATGTGGACGAGCTCTTTATCCTCCGACCAAGTCGAAGGTGCCATGAGTCGGGTGGGTCTTCTACCACACTGCTGACTCTGAGAGTCAGGTGCTGCTCGCGTGACTGTGAGGTCACTAGTGAACACACGTTGTCCGAACCTGAGAGTATCAAGACATCATAAAAATATTATATTAGATAATAAAGATAAAATAACCTTAAAGAGAATATCTAAAGTATTAGAGTTTATCGCATGGTATGTGTGGTGCAGAACCATACGAGTTGGCTGCATGAGAGTTCTCTCCTCGACTGTGATGGCTCCGACCTTTGAAAGACATGATCTATAATCTCTGAAAATAAAATAAATAGATTCATGAATTAATTATATAAATTATAATATGGTAATGTAAGATTTAAAATGATGCAAGATAAGTATTTAAAATGATTCAAGGCAATGTAAGAAATAAAATGATATCAAAAGATCGAGAGAATGAGAGTGGCCGAAGGTGGCATTCCGGATGCGAGATATAAAAGCTTGGATGCCTAGGTGGAGGCCGTTGCTGAGAGATGCTTAGACTTGGAAGAGAAGTCTAAGAAAAGAGAGGTAGGGCTTCAAAGAAGAGTCTCCAAGCTAAAGCAGAAGCTTCGCAAGGAGAGGTGGGGTCGACTCCTTCCTTCCTAGGGTTGACTACTCATCTTCCTTTTCAAATATTTGGTATCCTTCGGATTCTTCTTCCAATTTCTCCTCTTTCTCCACTTCTTCCTCTTCTTCTTTACTTTCTTGGATAGGATGCTCCTTAAAAATAAACTCAGTATGATCTACCTCCTCATGTTGGCCATTATGTGAGAGATTTTCTAAAGCATCCAATTCTGCATCTATTAAATGCTAATGAACTCTTAATATTTCATCCTCCTGAAAGTATTCTGGTAAATGAGACTCTTCTTCTTCTTCTTCAAGCTCGTAATGAACGGTTCAAGACTTAATCTCACATACACCCCACCAATCTTTCCTTCCTCTCTCCTTTGATGAAAAAAGAGTATAATATACTTGAACAGCTTGTTGAGCTAGCACAAAGGGGTCATTGACATATGCTTGTGATCCATGTTTGATTTTAATAAGTCCGTACCGTAGATCGATCTTCATATAATTATCGATATCAAACCATCGGCACTTAAACAGAATGACACTATTACCTCCAAGGTAGGTCAACTTGATCACTTCTTCAAGGATTCCATAATAGTCACTCTCCCCTCTACCCATCAGTTGTCCTTTATACACACATTGCTGTTCATTGTACTCTTATGATATCCATATTTTTGCATATAAAATTTGAACCATTTATATTATAGCCATCATAACATATCACGTACTTTGTTGGCCTGTAACCTAATGGTCTTAGTTTCTTAGATATGAATTTGCCTCCTTGCATGACCTGCATATTATAAAAAATAAATTAAAATAAATAAAATGACAATAGTCACTTACCAGTTGATGAAACTAATTTGTAAAGTTCTGTGAGCATTGAGTGAAAATTTCTTCCTCGCTTATCATTGGGTTGTCCCGTTCCAGCATTTCATCATATTACCTATACATGCATAAGATAAGTATAGGATGATAAGTGATTAAAGAGTTGTGATTGTGATGGACACTTACTAAACATATTGATCGATCTTCATGCAATTTAGCAAAATATATGTCTCTGCCTATCGAATTTCAATATCAGTTAATACCCGACGAACCTTGTGCCCAAATTTACAAGCGGGATAGGCAAAGGTTGAGATCTCTACCTCTGATCCCTCACCACCATCATCATTTTAACCCATTTGAGTCAGCTTTGTCTGCACAATGGAGTTAAAATAGTATCGACTGAAATTAGATATTTCTTCAATTATGTAAGCCTTCACAATAGAACCTTCGACTCTGACCTTATTTTCACTTTCTTCTTGAGACTATGCATGTATCTTTCAATGGATACATCTACCTGTACTGCACTGGTCCCCCACTCTAGCTTCATATGCCAGATGAATCATGAGATACTTCATGGCGTCAAAAAATTAGGAGAAAATATCTTTTCAACTTATGTATAGTCTCTACACTGCTAGCCTCAAACTGGAGATGTGGTCAACGGATAGTTCGGTAGCATAAATATTTTGAAGAAAAGACTAAGCTCGATCAAAAAACTCCATATAGAGTTGGTAAGGAGATCATGCCAAGCTAATAAGAGTAATCATTGTATGAAGATATGGCAGTCATGGCTCTTTAGCTCATAGAACTTACAATCTTTGACATTGACGGACCGAGCTAGATTACTTGCATAACTATCTGAGAATTTAAGATTTTATACCATTCACATACATCCTTCAACTACTCCTTCATTAAGATGTAAGATGTTTGCAGCTTCAAATATTTTTCAAGTGACACCTTAACTAGCTTTAATAGAAGATGCTTGCATATGTTCTTCATATCTGCTTGAGTTTTGGGGTTGTCTTTCGTCTTGCCCTTGACATCTATAATAGTATAGAAAATATTATCGAATACATTCTTCTCAATGTGAATGACGTCAAGATTATGATGAATTAAATTGATGGATCAGTATGATAATTCTTAAAAGATATTGCGCTTCACCTAGTTATGAGTTCTACCGAATCTTTGAGATTTTTGCTTGTCAAATAGTATGCCAAACTAGACTTTATCTATTTGGGATATCCTCTGAAATACTTTCATACTACTAAGGTGCAAGGGTGCATGATCTTTTCTATCTTATTTCTCCTAAAAGTATCTCGCTGCTTTCGAAAAGGATGATGCTTGGAAAGAAATTGATGATGACAATTGAACCAGCAGGACTTACGACCATGCTCAAATTAAAATGATTTTGTATTCTTCATGCAATAGGGATATGCTAGCTTTTCATGAGTGCTTCATCTCGATAGCATCCCATAAGCAGAAAAATTACTAATGGTTCATATCAATACAACCTTCATTATAAAATTCTGCTTCTTCGATATATCAAATGTACGTGTGCCATCGGATCATAAGAATTTCAGCTCATCATTAAGAGACATTAGATATACATCAATACTTCTACCAGGGTGTCGTGATCAAGAAATGAGTAATATAAGAAAAATATTATGTTATTCATACACATCCCAAGCGGCAGATTGTATGGAGTAATAAAGACTAGCCAATATGAATAAAGGGCCGTTGAATGACTAAATGGTATAAACCGATCCATAGATAGATCCAATTGGACATTGCATGATTTCTGAGCAAATAAGGATGGTAAGCATCAAATTTTTTTCATATCTCACTGTATGATAGATGACTCATAATATTGGTATGCTTGCGAATCCTTTCTTTGTGCCATCTCATCTGTCCGACAGTACTCTCAGACAAGTAGAAAAAGCCTCCGAAGCCTAGGAGTCAGGGAAGGCATCGAAGAACCTTATATAGTATGTCCTTCTGATTTCTACCATTTTGTTTCAATTTAAATCGGCTTTCACCATATACGTCACATGAGCTCTTTAGTTGGTCTTCTTTGTAGAAAAGCATGCAATCATTACGGCATACATCTATCTTCTCGTATTTTATGCCTAACCCTTTCACCATTTTTTTGAAGCATAGAAGCTTCCAACAAGCTTCTCATCTTTTGATAGCATCTTCTTTATTATTGCTACCATCCTATCATAATAATTGATCGTCATATTAAATTCGACCTTCAAGTTCAACAACTCTGACACAAGTGATAATACAGTGTATACGTATTTTACATCCCGACCATGATGGTTCATCAACATCTTTCAGCATATGATAGAATTACTGCTGCTAGCTTCTGGATCGTCCTTTATATCCCAGTCAAATTCAAGACTAGCCTCATTCATGTCTACTATTCTATATGTGTCTCTGTCCTGCTAACTTCTAACCCTTGCACTTGTCTCTCATGTCTCCCCATGTAGATACCAATGCTTGTAGTTTGGCATAAATCTACTCTTATATAATGGATAATTATTGTATCCCTATCAAGCATTTCCTTATTGATGTATCTCTTACAAGGACAACGAGCTCATCCTTAAACTAAGAGCGTCACATTTTTAAAAGTATAATCACAGAAGTACTTGACACCCTCCTTATATTCAACAGAAATCATCTGATCGACTACTCGACGATCCATCCAACTACGGTCCCTGACATACTATCTAAGGATTCTGTATATATAAATATAAAAAAAATACTTACTAATTATTTATTATTTAAAATGACTTACATAATAAATACATCCTATCATCAACTAATAAGTATAGAAGCTCCTATCCCATTCAGAAATTATATTGATTCTATAGGTCAATTACAATAATCAAACGATACGCAATAGGGGTCAAAGAAATTTGAACAGTATTTTTTTTTAGTTCTCTCCACACAGCTGAAGATGTGTGAGGAGAACTAAAGAAATACTATCCAAAATTTTTTTTGAACACTCAACATACTGTTTGATTATTGTAATTATCTATAAAATTAATTATAATTTTTAAACTATCTAAACTGGACAATAAATTGATCAATGTACATAATTCTCTCATCTGTATAAAAATATATAAATATACGGATGCCATAGAATATCTACATTAATTAAAAGATGGGTCTTTAGTTTTATGCAATATAAAATTTTTAAAACAGATGACTGAGCAGGAAAAAAGAACAAAAGTAGAGCAAAGCAAGAGCAAAAAGAGACTCAGAAGATGTAATATCTGTTCTAATAAGGAACATTAATTGAAAATCAGTCATCGAAAATCTGCATCATAGTTAGGACTGGATTGGGTCGGATTGGGTTGGGACCTACCCCTACTCGAGCCCGGCCTAAAATTCTTTTGGGTTGTGGGTCGGGCTTAGGCCTGATGATTTAGAAAATCCAGGCCCAAGTGCTGCCCGAACCTACTTGGATGGGTCCGAACCATGAGGTGTCTGCAAAGTAAAAGGTTGCAAATTAGGAGTAGAAATTTTTTTAAAAAATAAATAAAACTTAAAGTAGTACTTAAATCAGAGACCAATAAAGTAAATAAGGAAAAGAGAAAAAGAAGAAGGCTCAGATCTGTCATTGAAAAATAAACATTGCAAGTTTCTCTGCATCTTTAACCATGAGGTAGCTGCAAGTGGGTACCTGCAATGTAACAGACCATCTAAGCTTGCCCTGTAACTACAACAACAAAACAGAAATGCATCGCCTCCATCTCTCTTTAGACTCTTTATAGGTGCATTTTGCACAGACAGTCATCATAACCTCTTTATAAATAGAGTACTACTGATTTTAGGTTGGATGTGGGCCGATAGTATTGGCCCACTCTCAGACCAGGCTTGGGTCGGGCCAAAGATATACCCGAACTCGGCCCAAAATTCAAATAGACCCTATAATTAGGCCCAAGCCCGATCTAAACTATTTCAAACCTAGTCCAAAATCCGATCGGACTCAGACTGGGCTTGGGCCGAGCTAAAGATATACTCGAGTCCGATCCAAAATATTCAAATAGATCCTGTAATTAGGTCTAAGCACGGTTTGAACTATTTCAAGCCTAGGCCGAAGTCCGACCTGAATTCAGACCGACCCGAACCCAGTTCCAATCCTAATCATAGCTAAATAAATACTTAATTAATTAATTAATTATCTAATTAAATTAATTAATATATTAAATAAAAGATTTTAGTGATGGCTCTACCGTCATCACTAATATTCACCAACAGAATGGGTACGCAGGTGCAGGGACACCGATGGTGCAGGAACGGCGGTGCGGGGATGGGGGCGACGGATCCGACAAGGGGGCGGTGGATCCAGCAAGGGAACGACATCACCAACATGGGGAGAGTGGATCCAGCAGGGGGCAATGGATCCGATAAGAGAGGCGGCACTACGGCACGAAGGTGGTGCTGCGACATGGAGATGGCGCTGCACAGTAAGAGAAGAAGAGGAGAGGGGAGGCGGGGGGAGAAGGGGGAGGAAGAATGGGGGAGGGCTAGGAGAGGCGGCAAGGGGCTCGGAGAGGCGGCCGGAGAGAGGTGGGCTGCGGCCTCAGGGAGGCGATCGGAGGCTCGAGGAAGCCAGATCTAACGGCGCAGTAGGAGAAAATATGGACCACAGGTGGGTAAAGAGGGGGTGGGGGTCGAGAAGGGGAGGCAACGGGGAGTCTGATCCGACAAAAGGAGGGCGGGAAGGAAAAAGAGATCGGACGGTGGGATGCCGGCTCCGGGAGGCAGCCTGGAAGAAGCGGGAGCTCGAGGATGCAGGCTCCAGGAAGAAAATGGGAGGTCGGATGATGCGAGGTTGGGGAGGAGGCTGGGGGCTCTGGTGGTGCGGCGTGAGCTGGTAAACCAGGAGAGGGGGGTTCAGTCAGTCACTAGTGGGGGAGGGGGAGATGAAAATCGAGGGTCGAGGGAGGGGGATGAGGGTTTTAGTGCGGTGAAGCCAAAAATCGAGGGTAGGAGAAAATCGATGGCAGCTATTAGCGATGGCTAAAGGCGTTGCTAATACTGCCATCGCTAATGAGTATTAGCAACAGCCTTTGCCATCGTTTCGTTGCTAATAAGCTTAATAATTTTTTTTATGATGACTTATCTTTTGGTTGTCATTGGTAGTCGGTAAAAATTATTATTAGCGATGATAATATTGCCGTCACTAAAAATTATTTTCTTATAGTGAAAAAATTTTATTATTTATATGAAGATCCGTGCGGACATGTATTTAGTCTCATATATTGATTTTTTATTGAAAAGATCTTGGGTACTTATCAGGACCAAAGAATCTAAAAAAAATCCTTGCGACTAGCCTTTTTAGATAAGATCTTGGGTTGTTATAAATGGTTTCATAGCCGATGCAGCTCATAGTTTATATAAACTAAGAGATACTGCATCATAAATTCATTGTGTTGACCACAGATCGATCATGGTATTTATGAATGAATGCATGAATTTGGATCCTTAGCCTGACGAAGACGCTAAGATTTAAATAAGAGGAGTATAATTTGGAATGATAGTATAATGATTTGAGGCTAACATAGTAAAGGATTATATTGGGCCAATCGAGGAACTTGAGGGACTCTGTTGTATTTTTCTCTTAAATAGAGGGTGTTTGAGTGGAACTCGACAAAATCGGGGTGAAAGTGTAGTTATCTCTTAGAAATAGGTAATAGTATGATTAGTAAAGTGTTTAGATGTGACATCTCGCAAAGCATAATTATCGCACAATCATCTTTATATTTAAATATGTAAAAAATGAAATCCCAAATATATGATTTCATAAACTATGTCATCACAAAGTTCTAATATTATATCAACCCAAAAGCATCAATTTTTAATCAAATCCTTTTACAATTACAACCGGAAGGGAGAAGATCACAAATGACATAAACAACTAGAATACACAAGCTTAACATATATAGGACTCCAAACTATAAGACTGAAATGTAACTTGCAAATCTAATATGTGATGTAGCATTATTATCAAAATCACTTGCCACAATACCACCACCCTTCAACCTTCTGACTCGATTGATGAGCTTGGAATATTAGGGTGGCTACTATAAAGATTAGAGACATCAACTTGAGGAGGATGAAAAAAAGTTGGAAGAGGCACATTAGGTGACAAAATCGGTAGTGGAGCATCAAATTTCAGAACATTAATGGCTTGCCTTATTGATGGCCTTAGCTCGTAATGTGGGTAAGTGCACCATAGCCCAATAATTAGCAAGCACTCCATTTGTTGCTCATCAAACTCCATCTTTAACCTTTCATCTGCTGCATTTAGATGCATTCTTATCCCATAAAGCTTCCAAACCCACTCAACCAAATTCATTTCACCATACATTAATGCAATTGGCTTTCTACCACTCGCAATTTCTAATATTACTACTCCAAAGCTATAGACATCGGACTCTTTGCAAGCTCTACCTGTAAAATATTATATTTGATTTAGTATGAAAATAAATTTGTATAGTTATGAATGCTCATTTTCAATTAAAGGAAATAAATATGTCAAAGCACCACAATTAAGACACATTAATCCTAACTAGATTCTAAACATGCATATTAGGCTTTCCAAATAATTCAAGCAAGAATATTTGTTAATTTGTAATTAAATTGGAGATGAAAATTTGATTGTTATGGATGACTCTATGGTGATTTAATATATTTATTTCAAACAAACACATCATAAGCGAGGAAACTAGCAAATTTCATATGGTGCAATATATGTAACTAGTTATTATCTACATGTAAAAGCATAACACTACTAAAGATTTTAGACGTAGCTTTACCAGAAAGAAAAAAAAAAGATTTTAGATATAGAATAAAATTTGAATTTCTTTGATTTTGTCCTTTGTCTCAGTGGTAATTAATTATGATAAATTTATTGGCCAAGAGTCCTCAATCCCTCCAACCAGTCCCCGAAAACCTAAAAGATTTAAATCAGGACACCAGAGGTGATCAATGACGACAATAATAATATAAAATAATGCTTATTAGGCTGCACAACTAATATTTTCATCCAGCTTTCTATCTAATATCATGGATGATGTAATTTAGACAGTTCGGTAATATATCTCCATGATAAAAAATAAAAAAAAAAACACCCTATATATGTACACGAGCACACCGTCTGAGAGGCAACAGAACAGAGTCTATTTAAATAGTTAGAGATTTGAGTTGGATTCAATTCAAAATACTCGAGCTCAAAATTCGATTTAAGATCAATTAAATCTTAATATCCAAGCTCAAATACGATTCTATCAGAAAAAAAAAAAAAAAAGTCGAGATCAACTCAACTTGATTTGAATATTAACTGAGATATCCTTGAGCTTAAATTCGAGCTTTGATTATAACTAAAAATTAAGTGTTAGATCAAATTAAAATATATAAATATTATATTTTAAAATATTAAATTAATAATATATATTATATATAAAATATAATAATATCAATAATATATATATATATATATATATATATATATATATTTATGTAGTTAGGCTCGTAAGCTTTTGAGCATGTATTTAGCTACCTTAGTTTGATTTGAAAATTGTACAAACTATTTTAACTCAATTCAAACTCAATAATAATCAAATCGAGCTTAACTTGAATTTGAATTGAATCCAAACAACCCGCAATCTCCTCGGCTCATTTGCATCCACGACGGCAACTCCCACAAATTGCGTCCAAGCTCTCTAGCCATGTAGCACAAGGAACTTGGCATGAATGTAAGTGGAGAGCACGATCGCACCAATTCTTTGTGAATGCTTTTCTTAATGAGGTTCGGGTACATCCGCATTTGGTATTATTAAAATTTAATCTTTAGTTTGGTATCACAACCCAAGCAATAGACAAATTTTTATTACGTTCGGTCCAATCCATGTGCAGACTTTGTCATTTTTTTAAACTAAATATCCGAAAAGAGCACGTGGCTTATTCCCTACCACAACTTATTCGTTAATCTGGAAAGGAAGAACCAAATCCGAGATGCTGTCGTGGCACACAGAGTGGAAGGACCTCCAGAATCTGTGGCTTTCCATTAAACGAAGAAAAAAGAATGTCTATAAGGTTACATGCTGCTAGCGTGGGAATATTGACCGTAGTCAACGTTAGATAGAGTTTCTTTTATCTTTATTGCGTGCCAAATGCTAGAATAAGGTGTGTTACCAATACAAGACCTGAATTTTTGGGCTCTTCATTGATCTAATCTTGGGTTATATATAGCAAGCACAGAAGTGAATTAGCTTTGATGCATGTCAGACAATTTGACCGTCAACAGATTATTGGCTGCAATTCATGCAATATTGTGACACGCACTTCTCGCACATATCCGGTCAAACCTTTCTCTCTCTAAAGGGAGAAAAAAGGGGGTGTAAATGATAACCTTATATATCTAGCTGAACTAAAACAATTAGATTCAATTTCTATTTTATTTTAATTCCAATAATACCTTCTTATGAAATGCATCATAGAAATTTATATTACCTGTAAAGGCATATTCAGGTGCCATGTATCCCGGGTCCCTGCCAACACCGTGGTTGTGGAGTCGCCGTCATGATCCACAAGTTTTGCCAACCCAAAATCGCCGAGTTTAGCGTTGAATTCTGCATCCAGCATCACATTGCTTGGCTTCACATCTCTGTGGACGACGCACTGCTCCCACTCCTCATGAAGATAGAGCAACGCGGAGGCCAATCCCAAAGCAATCTTATACCTCTCTGGCCATGCAAGCAAATTCTCCTTGTGGCATAGATGGTAATCAAGGCTTTGGTTGGGCATGTACTCGTAGACAAGCAGCAGGTCATTCTTTCATGGCAATAGCCAACCAGCTGCACAAGATTGCGATGCCTTAGCCGGCTTATGATGGTGACTTCTGATAAGTATTCTTTGGTCCCTTGCTTGGAACCTCTGGATATCCTTTTGACGGCCACTTCAAGATTCGAGCCATGCAATACTCCCTTGTAGACGCCCCCGAATCCTCCCTCCCCAAGCTTCCCTCCTCTGTAAAATTTTGGTTGCACGCACAAGTACACTGTAAGGAATTCTCCTTGGCCCGCCACTTCTCTCAAATGCATCATTGATCAATGAATCGATGGTCATCTCCACTACTTGTTCCGTCGCTGAGCTGCCCTTTTTACATTGACGATATCTGAAAACACATACAAACCAACCCACATGCTACGACCCCAGCGCCAATGGCGGACGCCAAGGCTTTATAGTTTGAATGACTCAAGTTGGTTTGATCCAAATCCGTGGAAGAGAAACTCCACGATCGAATGCGATGGGACTCGGTCTTGTTACCTGTTGCAGCTGAGAAGCCAATGACACCTTTATCAGGCAAGACCTCCCTCAAGTCAACAACATGAGAGATGCTCCAATACCTCGTAGCATCTGAGGTATTTCGAAGAGAGACACTCAAATTTTTAGTACTTGCAGTGTAGCAAACGCATGCATCAAAGACATGCTGTCTGATGCTAGCTTGCAAGTCCACATGCGCTACGGAAAAGATGGTGTGGACGTCGATTCCCACATGATTGGAGCTTGAATCGTCGTATTCAACGTTTTTGAAGCTATCAAACTCGATGGCCACAATTGTATTGTTTCTGGTTTTGTTGGCACCAAAAGTACTGAACAGACCAAGAGTCCCACCATATGAATTCTCCGGGATCTCAGAAGGATACGGCGAGAGGAAGAAGGCGAGCCCATCGGCACTTGCACTACTGCTGAAGTCGCCCATCTTGAAGGAGAAACACGTAGAAAAGTTGATGACTGAGGTGTTGTCATGGAAGAGCACTGGGTCAGGATATGTGACTCTGCCTACACTCCTTTGAAGGGAGGAAGGGGAAGAGTCGGCTTGGTTCTTAGTGAGCTGGATGACGGTGCCATCGAAGAAGGCATCGGCCTGGTAACGTAGGTTTGGTTTGTCCAGAGAACTACCAGAGAAGTTGAAGGAAAGTGGGCTGGCAAGGGGGATTAGGATGAATGAGAATTGGAAGAGGAAACCAAGATTGGAGAGTGGGAAGAAGACTTCTAGAGTTGGAGAGAGCCATGCTTGTGCTTGTAGTGTGAGAAGCATTATTCTTTCTTCAGACATTTGGAGCTTTATGAAGCTGCCAATGGTGGTGCCTCATCGTTGACCAACAAAAGGGCATTCAGCGGTCTTCGATATCTTACTTTCTAAAAGAGGATTAATCGTGGAAAGCATCATTAGGGAGACTCAAGGACCCAACCAAGAAAAGAAAGAAGCATCAAGGAGAAATTAAATTGGACAGAAAAATAAGATAATGATTGAAATGATTCCGTTAACCCTACTTGCTAGGGTGGTGGTCCATCAAGTTGGTGTTCCACCTAAATAATTGCATTTATAACATAAAGAGTCTTAGTTATAAAGCTGCAAATGAGCAAATAGTTCAAGAGAAAGTCGGACTCGGCTGCAGGCTATCAATTATATTTGACAATTTGAGGAGAATATTTTGATCATCTAATAACTTAATAATTTAATTACCAATATCTTGTTAATAGAATTTGGATATGACCAATATCTAGCCATAATCTAATAAACAAACGGATAGTAATTTACTTGCATAAGTATATAAATTTATTTATTATCAATAAACTTTAATTCCTCTTCCTATAAATAGTAATGCAAGGGATGGTTAGTCCACCATTCGTTCAAAAATTAAATAAATATACCAAAATAAATAGAAGAAAAGAAAATACAAAAAAGCTCTCAACCAAGGTCTCAAAAATTAGGTGGGAGTAGGAAGTATGAGAAGGAATATGAATGAGAAGGTATAAATGAAGCATCAAAGAGAGTATGATTCTTTTAACCAAAAAAAAAAATGCTTGGATCTTGCTTCTGAGAGTAGACCAAGAAGAGATGAAGAAGTAGCCAATTAACTTCAAAAGGATAATTAGCTAATAGGAGAAGGGTAAGAAATATAAGTCAAGCCTAATACCACCTCTCATATGTGAATTGGACTATGGATGTGGAGGAACCAGAATGATTGGAATGGACCAAGACAATAACCAAGTCAATAAAATAAATGATTAGCATTATAGAGGTTCAAACTCATGACCTACAACAACTTATGTTCTAATAATACCATGTCCAGCAACCAATCGATCTTTAAGCCTAATGCTACATCCTTCCATCATAGTCCAGTGCTACACTTTTATTCACCTTCAAACAGTAATATAACGGTAGCAAAAGTCCTTAAATATTAAGGGAACTAGACCTAAGCTACTCTTAATCCTTCATTTGATCTCCGTCACCATCTTTTCGATTGATTAGATACCATTGGCACATCTACATATATCATCCTTGTTGCCATTGAAAACTCGATGCTTTTTTTTCCAACTAACATAGTTCACCGCAACCCTGATCAGTTCCTTAGTGCTTATCTATTATTCTTTTATTTTTTTGATAATTTTTTTTTATCTTCTTATTTTACTATACTCTTTGCTTGTCACAATAAGATGTTTACTTAAAATTTTTGGTAAGATGCTTATTTCATTTTTCCAAAGAAAACCATGCAGATTAGCTCCACTAAACATAGCATCCTTGCAACTGAACCGTTCTCTCATGGCTGGATTCAAGTATAGATCAAGAGATCGGTGAGGAGAGCAGTCAAAATGGACTGATCTAGTCCTAACCCATATGAGCTGTGATTATGTGAGCCGGGTCTGGCTTGGCCCACTTGTTAAAAGAGACCATTAAAATGCAGTCCGGCCTTAGCCCACATGGGCTATGGGTTATGACTGAGCCAGACCACATCTTTTTTTCTTTTTTTTCTTTTTTTCTTAGGATTAGAGTCTCCTCCCCTATCGGCTGTCGCCACCCATGCCGCACGCCATAAGTCCGCTCCCCTATCACCGCCCGACGCCGCTGTTTCTCTCCTCCGGAGACTACCGGGAGGGAGGGACACCGAGGACCACCGAGAGAAGAAGGGAGGGGGCGGGGAGGGGCACCGTGGACCGTCGAGAGGAGGGAGGGACGGCGGTACATCGGGAAGGAGGGGACGGGCCGAGCGGAGGAGGAAGGGCCGTCGGGACCGAGAGAGAGAGGGAGGGGCTCGCACTGAGGACCGAGAGGGAGAGGGAGGGGGTTCTCGTGCTGGAGACCAAGAGGAAAGTTAGGGGGCGCGTGGGAGGGCACGGGACTGCCGACTGCGTAGAGGAAGACGGAGGGCGGCGATATGCCGGAAAGGAGGAGGGGTGGGCCGAGAGGAGGAGGGAGAGCCGTTGGAGACCGAGAGGGAGAGGGAGGGAGATTCTCGCACCGGGGATCGAGATAGAGAGGGAGGGTGTAGGCCGGCCCACAGGCTGATCCGGTCTTAATCCGGTTCAGCTCATGGGCTACAGGGGTCGGACCAAAAAATCCACTTATATAAATGGATCAAAATTTTTCAATCCGATCCGATTCATTTTTAAGACTAAATGGGTTAGCCCATGAACTCTGATCCATTTTAATAGCTCCGGGCGGTCGAGCCAGGGACAAAGTTTTTTTTCAAATGATACAATAAGCAAGTCTGCTGCACTCCGCTCCATAGAGGTCAATTCTTAATTTGCGTGTCTTAAAGTCAAAAAAAATAATCAGAAGGATGCTTTCAACTTTTCATAAAGAATGGTTACCAAAAAAAAAAAATTTTTCATAAATAGTGGTGATGGAATCTTGGAATGTGGAATTTGATTAGTTAATGCAAGCGTTCATTGGAGAACTTTTTTTCTTTTTGGCGCAATGAACTTTTCATAAAAGACATGACTAGTGGACCCTTGATAATAGTCCAAATTAGCAATTGTGCCAAGTCTTGATCAACTCTGGTATAGTTTTAATTAGCTAGTGCTGTCATGAAATGTTTGAACCTTAACTAATTGTTTGACATCTAGTTGGAAAGACATACAAACTCTATGAATTCTATGATTCAAAGAAACATTTCTCATATATTGAACTTGCTCTTTGAGCAACTAGATGTTGGTAATAGGTGATGTCTTAAAATATTTTTTTTGGCATAAAAAAGAAATATTTAGGACATCATCTATTGCCAACCTCTAGTTGCTCAAAGAGAAAGTTCAATACATGAGAAATTTTGATTTAGATCATGCCTTTGACTCATCCACGATCGCCCTCCTATTACAATGGCAATGTTATTCGTGCCATACAATACTTTATTAAATAATAACTATTACTCATGTCATACAATGTTGCCATCCTGGCAAAAAGAAGAAAAAGAAAAGAAAAACACAGAATGATATGGTTAGCGTAATGATTGTCAAATAACAAATTAGATTCCACTGGTAGAATATCTTTTGAAATAGTGGGCATTATGTAAAGTCTAAATATTACGTACATAGCACCCTTCAAAACTATTAATATAATGACCATCACAGATTTGTAATTGCCATTATTTTAGAGGAGGATCTAACTTTTCCAATGTAGTTGGATGTGCAACTTGTTTGACGCTGCAACCTGTTGACATTGTAACAGGCACTACATATTACACTGTAAGCAATTTTATGTGCTAAAAACATGAATTTTTTCCAAAAAGGTACCTTACCAAATTAATGTCACGTAAATTTAGGACTCATCTAGTATTGCTTTTGTTTCTTGTTATTATTCTCGAAAGTCCAATGATATGCTTTGAATTGGATCAAAATGACAACGGAACTCTTTGTTTTTCTTCAATTACTGGTAAAACCTTTTTTTTGGTAAGAATTATTTGTAAAACCTTTAAAAGCCTTTCATGGTAAAGATTATTGCTTTTAGAAAAGAGCAAAAACAAAAACAATGAATGATATATGGAATTTTTGTGCCAAATAAACATCAATCTTCATTTAATGTTTGGTATTATGGAGATAAAAATACAAAACAACATTAATACCAAAGTAGGCCCGTAGCTTTGTTTCTTAATCAACAAGGTATAAAACTTGCTTGAGAGTTGACAATGCTTTTCGGTGCAATCATGTCTGGTTTGCTTTGGAGGCCATTACACGAGTGCACGTGCAATGCGCCTCTAAAAGGCAGTCATTGGCGTCCGGAAGGTGGGAACCAGGGGAGGGGCGAACAACCGGAGAAGGTGGTCCTCACAAACAATAATAAAAATATTTCAGCTTTTGACCTTTATTCTCCGAGTTTTCTTATGATTTCTCTTGGAATGTGGTCTTTGATCGTTACAAATAATATCAAAGTATATCAAGCTCATTTCCTGTATAGATTACGGGACACTACAATACCAATCTTTTGGAACTGATCATGTGTCGTAGAATGGTGTTCATGAGTTGTATCGGATTATATATGTTTGGATCTATAGCTCAGTGAAAATATTAGAACTTATATTATGAAGTACATGAGGGTTCATGCAAATATATATTTGGTTCTATATTGATTGCACAATAAAAATATCTATAATATATATATATATATGGCGTGCATCAATGCCACAATATACAAATAATATTTTCAGATTAATCTTTTTAGGTTTTAGTCCTAGTCATTATATGGTACCTATGTTTATAGCTACAGTGTATATATAACATAGTCTACATCAGGTATAAAATTAGCACGCAAGATCCAATATGAACTTGAGATGATTCCACAAGATCTAAGTTGCAATTAATTGAGATGTAGTAGAGGAATCATATAAACACAACACCTGCCTCTACGCAGATCACACCAAGTCCTTTCCATTTAGCCAACTACGTAACAGCAAAGTTTCTAATAACAGTAAATAATTAACAAGCAATTTTTAGGCATAACTGAACCTTGGTTCTTATAAGGACAGCAGCATTTCATTATAATAAATCAAATTCCTGCTATTTTTTGTAAATAACAAGCTGAAGAATTAACAAATATGGATGGTGCATGTCAGCAATTTCTAATTCAATGCTAGTTGCAATAGGCTGGTGGACTACTATAGTTGATTTTTTTTTTTTTTCAAACTATCTTACTTTCCATGGTTCGAAGTATATTTGTCGAATTCAATACTTTTATTGGCTGATGCCGGCAAACTTTTACCGTGTATTCTAACATCATTTGAAATCTAAAGATGCCAATATAATGTATTATTAGCAACAAACTATATTTTAGACCTCAAAAGGTGTCACTTGTAGATTAAGGCTAAAAATAGTCCATACAAAATTAGAGTTCAGTTAGCTAACTACACCTTATACATTATTAGCATTTCTACTCTATGTCATGTCATTGTGCATCTCCAAGCACCCAACGCAATATTCAATGCAAAAAAAATCAGAAGGTCAGCAACATATGTATGATGCATCAAACTATTTTTCAGGATGGGGATACCACCATCCAGGTTCTCAGATTCCTCCTGATAACAGAACACATGAATTTTGACTGCCATAGCTTCCAAGAAATATCGAGTAAAACTAAGAGTTATAACCTTAGATCTCTACTTGTCCTGCTTGCTAGAAGAGAGAAAGCTTCGGGATCACCTTTTCAAGCCAGATAGCAAGCGATCACTCAGCAATGGTACTGCCAACCGGGAATAAGTATCTATCTCTTATGGAATTGAACCCATGTCTTCGACATGCAAAATAGGATGGAGCTACATGCAAGCCAATGCCAAGCACTTTGATTTTTATTTTTAATTAAGATGAAGCATTATATTTATAAGTTTAGATGCAATCAATGTTGATGCAAAGGATTGAAAGTTTCTGTGGAGTTACCAGTGAAATGCAAGCAAGTTACCTACAAAGTGTTGTGTATCCAAATTTTTCAAAAATTTTCACCATAACCGTTGGCAGATAACCCCAGATTTGTTACTACACTTTGATGCAATTATGTGATGAACAATTGTCTACTCTATGTCTATTCAATAATTCCATTATGTAATATACTCTGTCTTTTGGTTTTATTGATTACAGTTGATACATATACCTTTATTTTGACAGACTCTATACTTCTTGCAATTCAATAAATACCAATTCCATTAATAAAGTTTTGGGTGGCTTTTGCTTCCCCTGGTATCAAGAAAAAAAAAAATCTTGTTAACATACCACTGTTCTTCGATAAAAATATTACGTAATCTATTCCACAAATATACTATATATGTGCTATTTATTAAATGTTTAATGTGAGAAATATGGTTTTGTTTATTTGAGAATCATGAATACTTGATGTATTATAGTTTGCATCTTTCTTTCTTTCTCTTTTGTATTTTGAGAATGAGCTGAAGGGTGGGGTGCCAACCGGCAAAATTTGATAGCCAATATACATTTTGAAATTGTATGCAGTTATTGTTATCATGTTCCATGCACCATAGATGAGATAAATCTTAAAATTTATCAACTTTGAAGCAAAAACCTTCAAGAAAACAAATCAAATGAGGAAAGAACATGGGCTTCCTTCACAGAAAAATCAAATTGCCCATCAACAACCACAACAAAGAGGACAACACCAAAATTAACTAAAACTCTCGGTCCAACATAACCAATATCCAAGTAAAATTCAAAGAAATACCTTAGAGCCCTCTTGAAGCCATACCAGAATCGATCCAATCTATGGCAAAACATTGCCAATAGTGCCATTCAGGTTACAGACGAGATAGCCCAAATCCACGGGCCTTTCAGTGATTAGATCTCAAAGGCCTCTAAACACGATTGAGGACAATTAGGAGAGAAAGAGGGGCAGGGTTAGAGAGAGTGAGAAAGTCTCACCACCGAAGCAAGTCAAGCAAGCTCTAATTCCTTTTCAAGTCATCTCGTGTATTGTCATTATGGAAGAAGAGCCTCATGGAAGACATTATGGACAACTAGGACATTATGGAACAAGATACTCTATGTACGAGATTTGTTAAATCTCTAAGCTTCCTTTTATTGTTCTCCACTTATTTGCTTAATAATATTGAATTAATGATATTACTTTTTGGCTATCAACAAATGTGTACTCATGCTCTTCAATAGACCCAACATTAGCAAGCATGTCAAAAATTGAGTCCAACTCTTCTTGGTCTTTGATTCAACAATTGACTAAGCAAAAGGATACAAGTTGTCATTACCTCTTCTCCCAACTACTACTAGACTATTCAATCTGCTTCCTTAAGTCCTCCTTAACTACATTTCGATCATTATTCTTCTCAAGTAGGTCATCGTCTAGTTCATCATCGAACTCCTCAAGTTCACTAATGGTTACTGACTATCCCTTAAATTATTGTTGTTGACTTGCTCCCTCTGCATCATCTGCATATTCAATAGATGCATTCTCTTTATCTTCTATCATTATTCTTTGGCTTTCTTCCCCTTTGCCTAGTGACCTTAATATAACTTGAATAGGTAGCCTAAGTCATTGCTTCAAATATCGCATGCATTTACCAAATCTGATCTATCCTTCTTTATTTTGCTTCCATCAACACTAATATCAAGTTGATGAGCTAGCTCTTTTCCATTATTGTACCTAATATAAACAAGCTCATTCTGAGATCTTTCTTATCTAGCTTGCTCTGCTATAAAGTACTGAGTGGCATGGCCTCTTTGTTGAATAATGTTATCCACTGTTCGATATAGCTTATTAACCACATCTTAAGTTAGCTCTTCAAGAAGATTGACTTTGGCTATATCATTCACCCATCAAGATCAATTCCATCTTTCAAAGAGGATGGCAACACTGGTGGATCTTCTTAACTAAATCTACTTAATTGATCCATCCTATGCTTAATATAAGCTTTAATATTATCATATTCTGTTCACCTCCAACATTTCTAAAATCATTTTCATATATAGTTTCTAGGCTTTAAGCCAATTTTACAGCTCTAACTAGGCATTAGGTAGTAGAACAAGGCACAAATTCTTATACTCTAGTTTTTCCATCATGCTTTGTATCTTTATAATGTTCATCCTTTCAATATTGTATTTGTGAAAGTGGTTCATATAACCCCCATGGTAGTGAATGTGAGAAAGAAAATTTACTATGATGTAGCTCTGTAGTGAAAAGATCAGTTTATTCCTATAGGTAGTGACAAATAAGATAATTAGATAAGTGGACCTGTATTGTCCAGGCTTTGAGATATTAATATATTAGAAAACTAACCACATTCCAAGCAAGAGGGAGAGGGATCACATGTCATAGATTGCATGACTAGAGTATTGATCTAACAGGGAGGAAGATTTTCTCCACCTGCTCAACTTGAATTTCTACAAAAAAAAAATAAGAAAAAAATGAAAGAATTATGAAATTAAAGTTTAAGTCTCCTTTTCTTTTGTTGATTCTCCATACCTCATATAAACTGAGATATATAGCCCCTATTTATAATAATAAAGTCCGTCTTTCTACAATTCAAATCAGATTCTAGTTTTTAGTTTCTAGAAGAATGTCCATCCTTGAACAATTTCGATTAGATTTCTCTTTCTAGTTCGAATAAGACTATATCTCGAAAAAAGCATGATTAATATAAATAATCATAAAAAGTATTAAAATTCTAAGGAGGTAGATATCGATTTCTACATCAATTTTATCTTTTATTATTTTATCTAATTTTTATGTATTGAAAGATAAACTTCGGAACAAAGTCTTTTTCGAAAAAAAAATTCAGTTTGACTAACCTATTTTGAGGTCCAAATAGTAAAATTTTATTCTGATTTAATCCCCTAGGAGGTTGGCCCAAAATTGTATATCTCAAATAGGTACCCAATTTTTTTTAAAAAATGATTATCTTAATTGAGAATTATATGACTAAATTATGACCTCATAAAATTTGATATGCGATTCAACTTCCTAATATGACAGATTTTGCTCTTAGAATTGGTCCAGCCCTATCCATAATAGATAAAGTGATTCATATCGAATCTTTATAGTGACCAAAGTAATTCATATCGAGTCTAATGATCCTTCTAAATATCTAAAATGGTTAAGATAGTCTATATCAAATATGATAATCCTTTTGAATATTCGTAGTGGACACATCAAATCTAATAATCTTTCTAGATACTCATAATGGTCAAATGATGCATATCAAGTCTGGTGATTCTTGTGAATACTCATGGTGATAGTGATTCACATCAAGTGTGATAATTTATTTGGATTAAATCTTCTTTTGTTTAGGAGATTTAGCTTCTGCTAGATCAGAATTGAAGATGAAAAATGCATGCTTCTCTATATATCTCACAATTGAACCACTTGGCTTGGCTCAGAGATATATAGTTTCTAGCCTTAGTCTTCCTTGCTAGATGATAGTCTTGATTATTAGCCATATGAGAAAGATTCACTATAAGAGTTGCTGGTGCTGGTGCAGAAGGCTTCACCAATTGAAACATGATTTTAGTGAGTTGGATAATCTTTTCTCTAATTGTATAAGACATTCATTCATCTCATCATCCATCGAGATAGATCTAACTATCATAGTCATCTTTATCCTTTGATATACCTTAAGTACAGTAACTATTTTCTATCTACTGGTATTGCTTGCACATCAGATCTTCTATACATGTAGAGGATAGAAACTCTGATACCAACTTATGTTCAAAATGTAGAGAAATTAGTTGTGATATCAATTTGATCTAATTGGAGAGAAGAAAGATTTTTCTCAATCTACTCGACTCAAAATTCTCATAAACAAAAGAAGATAAAAGAATTATGAAAGTATAGCTCAAATCCCTCTTTTCTCTAACCGATTCTCTATATCTCATATACACTGAAGTATATAGCCCTTATTTATAATAGTAAGGTCCATCTTTATATAATTCAGGTCGGATTTCTCATTCTAGTTTTTAGAAGGGCATCCATCCTTGAGCAATCCAAATCAGATTCTTCTTCCTAACTCCAATAGGACTAGAAAAATATGATTAATAGAATTAATTACAAAAAATATCAAAATTTTACAGAAGGTAGTTCTCGACTTTTACATTAACTTTGTCTTCTATTGCTCTATCTAATTTCTTACAGATTAAAAAATAATCTTCAATCAAAGTCTTTCATGAAAAGAAAATTTTGATTTGACTTAATCTAGTTTGGGATCCAAACGATAGAATTTTGATCCGATTCAAGCCCTTAGGAGGTTAGCCCAAAGTTATAGATCTCGAAAAGATAGCTAATTACAAATAAATTATTCTTAATCAGACATTGTATGACTAAGTTATGACCTTTTAAAATTTGACGTGTAATTCAACTTCTTGATGTGATGAATCCTGCTTCTGGATCCTATCCAATTCTTTCTATATTGGACAAAGTGATACACATCTTGTCTTATAGTGATCAAAATAATCTACATTGAGTCTAGTGATCCTCTTAAATATTCGTAGCAATTAAAGTGGTCGACATCGAGTTTGATGATCTTTCTGAATATTCGTAATGAATAAAAAATCCGCATCAACTCTAGTGATCATTTTGGATAATCCTAGGATTCAAAGTAGTCTATATCAAGTCTAATAATTCTTCTAAATATCCATAGTAGCAGTGGTCTACATCAAATCTGGTGATCCATCTTAATGAAATATAAAAGAGAGAGAGATCACAATATAATAATCTATTGATGAACTAGATGAAAGAAGTGTTTGCATATAGAAATATGTGCAATCTAGGTTTAGAGAAAACTTTTGGAAGACTAACTAGTGAAATTAAACTAAACAAATCCTAAACAAAACTAGCATCCACTTACAACTAGCCTAATTTAGGTATAAAATAAGCATAATATAATAGGCCTAAAACATAATCAGTTCCCTACTATGTGATTGGAGCCAGTTTAACATATAAAGATAGAACAACACATGATGGGTACCTAAATAAGTTGGCTTTTCAATGCGTTATATTAAAATCAAGCCAGCCACCACAAAAGAAGCACTGCACAAGTAGATACAAAGAAAGATATTGAAACATTCACAATAGAAACATGCATAGAAGAACACTTGCACAATCTGTAAGTACCCCTAAACCCTTAGTTATTGAGGTATTGCCTCATCAGCCATAAACAATTTCAAACAGCAATAAATCTATGGATGCAACCACATGTTTGTAAAGGTAAAATCAGGGTAAAGCCCTGGAGGACCATTGTGGATGCCTGTATGATCATACTTGAGGAATGTTTTGGATAGTCTGAAACCTCGTCAGATTATCACTAGAATTCTGGCCTACAGGATCACTTGAGAGGGAAGACCGAAGTAGAGGGATTGGAGTGGAGCAATTTTGATAAAGGTGTTTGTGAAATGGTTAAGAGAGAGGAAATTTAATTATATATGTCATTCAGAATGGTGGCGTCATGATGTTGGAGGCTAACATGGTAAAGGATTACATCAAGCAAATGGAGTAACTTGAGGGATTAAACTAATTTTTCTTTAATAGAGGGCATCAAAGTGGAACTTGGACAAAATCAAGGGGACAAAAGTATAGTCATCTCTTATAAATAGGCAAGTGACAAGTAAAAGGTTCAGATGTGGCATCTTCCAAAGCATCATTGTCACACAATTATCTTCTATATGTATGTAAAAAATGAAAACCTCAACTATCTAATTCATATAACCTATATCATCATAAAATTCTAATATTACATACAACCAAAACATCACTTTTTGGTCAAATCCTTTTACATATACAATTGTGGGAGAATATCAGAAATAACATTAACAAGTAAAACTCACAAGCTCAATATGTACGAGACAGTACCAACTGTAAGGCCAAAATATAACTTGCAAATCTAATATGTAATATGACGTTAACATCAGGATCTCTTGCCACAAAATTACCACCTTTAGCCTTCTAACTTGATTGAGTTTGGAATACTAGGGTGGCTACTATAAAGATCAGAGATATCAACCAAAGGAGAACGTAAAAAACTGGAAGAGACATGTTAGGTGACAGAGTCGGTAGTGGAGCATTAAATTTTAGAACATTATTGGCTTGCCTTATTGATGGCCTTAGCTCATAATCTAGGTGAGTGCACCATAGCCCTACAATCAGCAAGTACTCCATTTGTAGCTCATCAAACTGCATCTTTAATCTTTCATCTGCAGCATTTAGGTGTATTTCTTTTCCATAAAGCTCCGAACCCAATTTACTAAATCCATTTCACCATGCTTTATTGCAATCGGCTTTCTACCACAAACAATTTCTAATATTACTACTCCAAAACTATAGACATCGGATTCTTTACAAGCTTTACCTGTAAAATTTTCATTGATCAGTATAAAAATAAATTTGTATAAATATGAATGCTCATTTTTAATTAAAGGAACAATATAAATATGTCATCACTTTACAATTAAGAAACATTAATCCTTTCTAGATTCCAAACATATAGATACGAGTCTTTTCAAATAAATTCAAGCAAGAATATTTGTTAATTCTGTAACTAATTAATTAGCCATGAAAACTGGATTAATTGTTATGGATATATGGTGATTTAAGATATTTATTTCAAACAGACATATCATAAATATCCAAAGAAACCAGCAAATCTTATATAAAACTAGCTATTATCTACATGCAAAAGCACAACACTGCTAAAAGTTTTAGATGTAGAATAAATTTTGAATGTATTTGATTTATCCTTTGTCTCAATGGTAGATAATTATAATAAATTATAGATCAACAGTCCCACATACCTCCAACCTGCAGTCCTCGAAAATAGAACAAATTCCCTTGCAAGCATATGACTTGGATAAAAGTAATTAAGATGCCCAACCAACGTACTCGTCCAGCTTCCAATCCATCGCATGAGTGAGTGGGGAACACCATCGCACTATGAGTGGAGGACAGCTTCGCACCGTCTAACGTCGACTGAAAAGATTAATTAGTGCGATGGCCGTATCCCCTGCTCATATTCATGCCAAGTTCATCGTGCTGCATGGCTGGTGTAGTTCGCACCTTTTTTGATGCTTTCTTTGACCATGGGAATATATTCACCGTACTCTAAATCACATCATTAATGACGTTGGATAGGAAGCTGGACGAGTACGTCAGTTGGGCAACTTAGCATTATTTATTTATTATTATTATTGGTCATATCTGATGACCATAGTCAATTATTCTTTTTTTTATTTATTTGAGGAAAGGCAATAGTCAATGTTAGAAAAGTGGTTCTTTTATTGGTGCTGCCTACAAAATGCTACGATAAGGTCGACGTGTTGCAAGACCTGAATTTTTGGTCCGAGACAGGATCGGAGCCTGCTCTTCATTGATCTAAGCCTGGGTTGTATATAGCAAGTACAGAAGTGGCTTAACTTTGATGCATGCATGGTAGACAATGTGATCGTCCAACAGATTATTTGCTGCACATTTTGCTCTCAATGAAGCGGTTGTGCGATGCAAACAAACCTCCTTCATATGATCCCGTCAAACTTTTATCTCTCTCTACGGGAAGGAAAAAAAAAAGGGTAAACGATAACCCTAGAAATCTAGCTAAACTAAATTAAACAATTAAATTAGATTTCTATATATAGTTTTAAATTCAAATAATATACCTTTATGAAATGCATCATAAAATTTATATTACCTGTCAAGGCATATTCAGGTGCCATGTATCCCCGGGTCCCTGCCAACACTGTCGTTGCAGACTCGCTGTCATGATCCACAAGTTTTGCCAATCCAAAATCGCCGAGTTTAGCGTTGAATTCTGCATCCAGCATCACGTTGCTTGGCTTCACATCTCTGTGGACTACGCACTGCTCCCATTCCTCATGAAGATAGAGCAATGCCGAGGCCAATCCCAAAGCAATCTTATACCTCTCTGGCCATGCAAGTAAATTCTCCTTATGGTATAGATGGTAATCCAGACTTTGTTGGGCATGTACTCGTAGACAAGCAGCAGGTCATTCTTTCATGACAGTAGCCAACCAGCTGCACAAGATTGCGATGCCTTAGCCGACTTATGATGGTGACTTCTGATATGTATTCTTTGGCCCTTGCTTGGAGCCTCTAGATATCCTTTTGACGGCCACTTCAAGATTCGAGCCATGCAATACTCCCTTGTAGACCCCCCCGAATCCTCCCTCCCCAAGCTTCCCTCCTCCGTAAAATTTTGGTTGCACTCACAAGCACACCGTAAGGAAATCTCCTTGGCCCGCCACTTCTCTGAAATGCATCATCGATTAATGAATCGATAGCCATCTCCACTTGTTCCGTCGCCGTGCTGCCCTTTTACATCGACGATATCTGAAAGCATATACAAACCAACCCACATGCTACGAATCCAGCGCCAATGGCAGACGCCAAGGCTTTATTAAAACTTGAAAGACTCAAGTTGGTTTGACCCAAATCCGTGGAAGAGAAACTCCACGATGTAATGCGATGGGACTCGGGGTCTCTACCTGTTGCAGCTGAGAAGCCAATGACGCCTTTATCAGGAAGGACTTCCCTCAGGTCAACAACATGAGAGACGCTCCAATACCTGGTAGCATCCGAGGTATTACGAAGAGAGACACTCAAATTTTTAGTACTAGCATTGTAGCAAACGCATGCATTAAAGAACTGCTGTCTGAAGCTGGCTTGCAAGTCCACATGCGCAACGGAGAAGATGGTGTGGACGTCAATTCCCACATGATTGTTGCTTGAATCATTGAACTCAACGTTTTATAGCTATCAAACTCGATAGCCACAAGCGTACTATTTCTGGTTTTGTTGGCACCGAAAGTACTAAACAGACCAAGAGTCCCACCGGATGAATTCTTCGGGATCTCAGAAGGATACGGCGAGAGGAAGAAGGCGAGCCCATCGGCACTTGCACCAGTACTGCTGAAGTTGCCCATCCTGAAAAAGAACACGTAGAGAAGTCGATGACTGTGGCGTCATCATAGAAGGCCACTGGCTCAGGATATGTTACTCTGCCTACACTCCATTGAAGGGAGGAAGTGGAAGAGTCGCCTTGGTTCTTGGTGAGCTGGATTTCTTCGCCATCGAAGAAGGCATCGGCCTGGTAACATAGGTTTGGTTTGTTAAGAGAATTACCAGATAAGTTGAAGGAGAGTGGGCTTGCAAGGGGGATTAGGATGGACGAGAAGTGCAAGACGAGCACCAAGATTTGGAGAGTGGGAAGAAGGATTCTAGAATCGAAGAGAGCCATGGTGGGAGGAGCATTCGTTCCAAGGCGGTTTGGAGCTTTATGAAGCTACCGATGGTGGTGGAGACCACCATGAGGGCATAAAGTGGTCCACGATGTCTCTACTTTGTAGAAAGAGGATTAAGTTCGGAAAGCATCATCGGCGAGACTTCGACGATCTAACCAAGAAGACCACGAAAAGTCATCAAGTCTTCCCTAATAATGCTTTCCGCTGTTAATCCCAAATAGGGAGACTTTAATTTATTTATTTACCAAAAAAAATAGAAAAGAAAGAAGTATCAAGGAAAACTTATTTGGATATAACGAGAGAAATAAATTAAGTAGTGGTCCTTCCGTTAAACAGACGGTAGTTTCTTTAGTCCCCGATCTTTAGCGGATGTACATATTTATTCGCCAATGCATACATGATTAAAAATAATTTTGTATACATAGATATAAATGTGTGCAGAGACAACATAACTATATGCAGAGAGAGTTAATATAACTATATGTAAGGACTTGTATAAGTATATCATAAAACTATAAGTGTATATATATCCTATATAATTAGTATTTATATGTAGGACTAAAACTAAATGATGATCCCCAGTCTTTAGCGGATGTACATATTTATTCGCCAATGCATACATGATTAAAATAATTTTTATACATAGATATATATGTGTGCAGAGACAACATAACTATATGCAGAGAGAGTTAATATAACTATATGTAAGGACTTGTATAAGTATATCATAAAACTCTAAGTGTATATATATCCTATATAATCAGTATTTATATGTAGGACTACAAACTAAATGATGATAATGGACAAAGGACCGCATATTAAAGTCTGATCAAAGAAAGGACTGGGCATCAATAAATAAAAATCATACAGAGCGGGCACTAGAGAAAAAATTATGGGACGGGTTTCCTATTTTGTCATGTTTCTCCTAATTTCGATCTTTAAAGAAAAAAAAATTTAAAAGTTAAAGACTCTTACTAACGGAGTTGTTAGTCTTGTAATTTAAATAAAAAATATGATATTCTCTTTTTTCTTCGCTTGCATAATATACTTTTTAGTAATATATATTATATGGCCAATTAATACATACTCATCGATTTTCTGATATGTACTATAAGTTTCTTTGATGCATATTTAGTAGTGATCCGATACACACCTTTAAATAATTCAATACATATTTTCAAAATATAAAATTTATCAATATATAGTACATGACCAAATGATACACACTTAGTAAATTAATTATCTAGCAATCCAAGATACCTCCACATAAAGTGATACATAGTTTCAGAATATTATATTCATTAATATATACTGTATGTTATGATAATACATACTCATCAACTTTCTGATATATATTATAAGCTTTTCTGATATATATCTAGACATGATTTAATATATATTTTAGATAAATTGATATAGAATTTTTAGAATATATTTTTTACCTACAGATATATGTTGAAATATTGCTAGATATATATTAAAAAATTTATAATATGGTTAGAAAGTCGATGAGTGTATATCATCTAATCGTATAGCTAGTATGTACTGGTGAGCGTAATATTTTAAAACTATATATCAATTTGCTCGAAGGTGTGTATCAAATTGTTAAATGACTAATTTACTAAATGTGTATCATCTGACCATATTCTGTATATTGATGAACTTCATATTCTTAAATTATGTATCAATTTATTTGGAGGTATGTAGTGACTTCTTGATGATTAATTTATTTAGTATGTATTATATGACTATGTAGTACATATCAATAAAAATATGTGCTAAACTTTATCAAAAAAAAAGTATGTGCTGAAAATAAGGAAGAAAGATAGTGCCGTATTTTTTAATCATAAATTAACGATTCTATTATCTTTACTTTATATTCATTCTTTAAGATTACTTTTTAAAAAAATTGGGCAAACTATAAAGCCAACCCCATAATTTTTTCTCTTGTCATTGTCCCATATTATTTTTGTTCAGTATTAAGTGCCACAAGAGAAAGTAAATGGATAATTGTTCCATCCATTGATAGCCCAAAACTAACCAAACTCGGCTTACTTTACCCTGCACATCATTTTGTTAACCCTTTTTCCATGGCGGTGGCCAATCAAGTTAGCATTCTACCTAAATAATTACATTTATAATATAAAAAGGCTTAGCTATAGAGCCGCACATGAGCCAAGTTGTTTAAGAGCAGGCCAGGCTCAGCTTTTTTGGCTACCAATGATATTTGATAATTTGAGAAGAATATTTTGATAATCTAATAGTTTGATAATTTAATAACCATTATCCTATGGATAGGATTTGGATGTGATGGACATCTAAATCAATAATCCAATTGCACAAATATAAATTTATTCATCATCAATAAAACTTTCATACTCTTTCTTGTGATTAGTAATGCAAAAGATGACTATTCCACCATTCATTCATCAAAAAATGAAGTAAATATCCCAAAATAAATTGGAGAAAATGGAAATTATATAGAAAAAGGTCCCAATCAATGTCTCAAAAATTTGGGGAGAGATAGGTGCTATGAAAAGGAATCTGAATAATAAGGTATTAACGAAGTATCAAATAGAAAGTGATTCCAAAACTTTGCTCTAGAGAATAGACCGAGAGAAAACAAAGAATCATATAGACAATCAAGATTAATCAATTGAGTTTAAATATGTTGAGTAGCTTAATTAACTCTAAAATTTAATATAATAAAGAAAGGGTCAACAATGTATATCAAGCATTTTATACCGATCTCATATATGATTCAGACAATGCATGTGGAGGAACTACAATGATTGAAATAAGTTAAATAATAGCTAGGTTGATTAAATAAACAATTAGCATGGAAGAGATCACTCCAATGAACCTTTATTTGATCCTACATATGTTGAGTAGCCAATTGATTTCTGTTTACACCACATCCAAGCCAACTATGATTTAAAGGTAGATACATTAAGAGAAGTACAGGACAAGATACCAAGGATGCAAGCTGAGTGACTGTGGTGGAGATCGAGAGGGTAAGAGCTGTCAGCCTAGGTATTTACACGACACCTTTACTCGAGATAGCACCTAAAAGACAAGTGCCCATTTAGTAGTATGGTGGAGTCAAAATATATATGATAGATGTAATAGGATTTTGGATCAAGATCTTGATCGAGTTACAAGATCGAAGTGATAGGATATCATAGTGAAAATGATCAAATCGACCAAAAGACACGATAGCATAAGCTGAACAAGGAAGACAATCAGAATAAACCACAATGCAAAAGGTTAAAGGAAGGCTGGTAACAAGTTGATGTCAATTTAGTGCATTTATTAGCCTGATGGACAGTACATAGTCCAACCAATTTGATGAACATGGAAAGTGAGAGGACAGTTGGCATTAGTTGCTAGAATTGTTAGAAGTAGGGGCTCAATGAAGGCTTCTATCATTAGAATAGATTGTTACCATGCTATTTTCTTTAGTTTAAAAAGTGGATAAACTCTAAAGACCTTTTGACATATCAATGGATCTATTTTTCTTTAATTTACCTTTATCTTTCTTGTTCTTACTTTACTAGTAGGACTCCAATCTACTATCAAAGTACTAGTTGTAGTAGGTCATTTCAATTATAGCCCTGCTACACCCTTGTTCTATCCTATCCATGTTTTTCGAACAACTTTCATAATCTTTCTTTCAATCCTACCATTCTATGTTTCATTAATCTAATGTCAGTAAGTAATACATCCACACATCTACTTTGCTGTGGACTTGTGATCCCATCCTGATAGTGAAGAGAACAATCCCAAAAGCTTAAGGCAATAGTGAAAGGACCCACAACGTATATAAAGCTCAATAGAGCATGCCTCTTCTCTCTTCTTCTGTTTTTTTTTTTTTTCCAAAGGTAAGCATGCCACAGAACTACTAAATTCCACTTTGTCCACACATTTCATAGATTTTTATTATTCAATAATGCAATTTATATATGAATGTTGCATGTTATTAGGTTAACATATCATCTTTAGGATTCAATAAATATCAATTTAGGGTAATTTGTATGAGGCAAGGCATGCATGCCCAACTATTTGAATTTGACTAGTTTATACAAGGGGGTCTCTCTTTTCTTTCAAAATAAACTAATAAATTAACAAACCATCAATCTAATGAAAATAGAATATATGGTCATGAATATCATAGTAGTTGTTTGCTAGTAGGTGAAACAACTCAGAATTATAGCAAAAAAATATTATAAATGAAAGATTTTATTATTTGCTAGTAGCCTCTGTTGGTTGGGACAGTAGGCTCTGGTTGCCATGATCCCCGTTTCAGCTCAGCTTTGAGAGCAATGACTTGGTAAATTCAGATTGTCTCCATCTCCCTTGAATGCTTATTTAATGGCTGTGAAAAAATGAAAAAATTTACAGTCAATTGTGTGTTAAATACATGTGGTGCTATATGTCATTGTTTGACTAGAGATAAATGGACTGAAATTTTTTTAACAAAAGTGTTGGATATGACTTGATTTATAAGCCTCCAAGAGCTAATTAAATAGGGATCTTTCTTCTGCAGTGAAGTGAGAGGGATGCAACGAGTGAAATCAGTTCAGATCTAAATTGACTTATTTATTATATATATCACTTGTAACCTTAAAAGAAAATATAATTAAGTGTTCTAGATATTGGATATATTGAGGGATAGGGTTTGAGAGGATGTCTTGCTCTCTAGATGTTTATTTAAAATTTTTGATCAGATGTTTATTTCATCTTCCTGATGGAGGAAAGTCATGCAGATTAGCTCTAGACTGGATTTTGTATCTTTACAACTTAGCTATGGCTAGATTCAAGTACAGATTAAGAGATCGGTGAGGGAAGCAATCTAAATCGAGGACAGAAATTTTATTCAAATGGTAGAGTAAGCAAGTTTGCCATGGTTACTCTATAGATATTAATTCTAAATTATCACATGCTTTGATTCTGTAAGTCAAAAAGTTAACGAATGCTTGCAGCTTTCCATAATAATGATCGGATATATTGTGGAATCTTGGAATTGTTGGACCTTTCTTTTTTTTTTTAGTAAATTAGATTTATTGTATCAATCTAGTGCAAATACATTCATATAAATCAGAAAATAAAAATATATAAAAAATTAGAAAGAACATCTGTCATAGTAATCCATAATATAGTTATATTTAATTGGCCATGTACGATATTATCCGGTCTGCAGTATTATTTCTTCTCTATAAATATGTATCACCTCATATGAGTATAGAGTTGTTCTTATTCTACAACAATCTTGTATCAAAAATAAGGCGTGGTATCTACGGAGATCATCCTTTGAATTTGATAATTAATAGAACTATTGCCGGTGAGCCTTCGAGGATAGTTGAAATTGGCAACTTTGCTAAGCCTTAGTCAACTGTTGTAGTTTTTAAGTGACTAGATATGTCATAAAACGTTTGAACCTTAACTAATTGTTGGCATCCAGTTGGAAGGACATGCAAACTCTAGCTTTGTGAATACCATGATTGTTGACATCACCTGTTGCCAACCCAGCTTGGTAAAAGAGCAAGTTTAGTACATGAGAGGGTCCACTCATCCACAATCGCAATTTATTCCTCTCATACAATATTTATTAAATAGTAATATCACTCGCGTCATACAGAAGTAGCGATCCTAGCAAGCACAAGAGAATGGTACGGTCAACGTAATAATTGTCAAATAACGCATTGTTATTTGGCTCCTACTGCAGAATAACTTATGGAATAGTGGTAATTATTTAAAACACAATTACTACGTAACACCCTATAAAAAATGTTACATACAATGACCATTATAGTTTTATAATGCCATTATTTTAGACCCGCATCTAACTTTTCCAATGTAGTTTGATGCGCAAGTTGTTTGACTATGCTATCTGTTGACATAGTAACAGGCACTACATATTTACCCTCTAAGCATTTTATATGCTAAGAACATCAATAAAAAAAAAGGTGCCCGACGAAAATTGATGTCGTGTAGAGACTCAGTCGGTACTGCTTTTGCTTGTTGCCATTGTTCTAAAAGTCTAATGCTAAATTTGAATTAGATTAGCATGAAAATGAAATTTTTTATTTTTTCTTCAATTGTTTGTAAAATTTTTAGAGCTTTTAGTAGCAAGGATATTTATTTTTTAAAAAAGAGCAAAAATAAGAATAATAAATGATAGAGGTTTTGTGCCAAATGTTATTTTCAACATCAGCATTGTGGGAACAAGAACACAAAAACAATATGAACAAAGACCAAATTGGCCTGTAGCTTTCTTTTTAAAATCAATAAGATAGAAACTTGCTTGAGATTTGACGGTGCCTTTCGGTGCGGTCTCGTTTGCTTTAGGGACCATCGATGACACGAGCGTATGTTTCAAAAGATTTAAAAAAAAAGAAGAAGGAGAAAGAGAGAAAGATGACATGAGTGCAGGTGCATTGCACCTCTAAAAGGCAGTCATAAATGTCTGCAAGGTCGGAACCAGAGAAGAATTTTTGGGTGCGCTGGGAACGAGGGGAGATGTGAACAACCAGTTTGCAACTCCAAAAGAGGCAGAGATCCTGCAAGGTAGTCAGAAACAACAACAGCAAAGAACATTCTATCCCTCTGTCGTTAGTTCTCCACCAAGATGCCTACATGGGCCCTCTTTAGATATGGTCTTGGAATATCATAAATGATATTAAAAAAATAGCACAAATAATATAAAAAATCTGACATAAAGTATATTATTTATATAATTAATCTATATAGTCATTATTTTAAAATATATTTAATATTTTAATTTATTTTTTATTAAAAATTTTGAATAACAAAATATTCATATTTTTTGAAAAAAAATTGTAACATCTTATGTCCATATTATAACATCTTGAGTACAGAAAGTCATAATTTTGATGCGAAATATAATAATATGTCACAGGATGTCATAATTTTTTTCAAAAAGCAGAAGTATTTTCGTCATTCAAAATTTTCAAACGAAAAACGGAACTGCAGGCATTAAATGCACGTTAAAAAGTGGTTGAACAAAAATATCCCTTCTATATTATGACATTCTAAGCCATATTATGATATTCTGTATGCAAGAAATCATAATTTAACACAGGATGTCATCATATGCTATAGGATGTCATAATTTCTAAACCATATTATGACATCCTGTATGTAGGAAGCCATAACATGCTACAGGATGTCATAATTTTTCTCAAAAAATAAAGATATTTTCATAATGCAAAATTTTTAAACGAAAAAATGGAACTACAGATATTAAATGCACGTTAGAAAGCAGTAGCTACGTAGACCAATCACATAAAGCGGTGCGCTTCACGTTAGATTTTCTACACCACCCACGGTACACAAAGAATTCTCATTGATATTATAGTAGTAAATGATATTATAGCAGGTTGGGCTCATATTTCATGTGAATTAGGGGGACACTATAATATGAATTTTTTTGAAACTGATTCAATCACGATATAGTGCTCGTGAATTGAATTGGACTTAAATTCTTAGCCTGACAAAAAATGTCAGAACTTAAACCGTATGCAAGCATGTATCTAGTTCTATATTGATCGCATGGAAAGATTTTATATATTAAATGATGTTAAAAAATTCAAATAATATGTTGTTGCTAACCATCTTTGGATGGGATCCTAAGTTGTTTGAATGGTCCCTACAGCCTACAACATATATATACCACATGGTCTACCTCATGTGTAAAATTAGCATAAAAGATCATATTCAGGCTTGAGATAATTCCAAAAGATCTAGGTTGTCAATAATCAAGATGAAGTAGAGGAATCATGAAAACACCACATCCCCTCTTCAGATCACACCAACTCCTTTCCATCTAACCAACTAGGTAATGGCAAAATATTTCTTTAAAAAAATAATAAAATAATTAGACATGCCCAACCTTCATACAAGAAACTAACACTTTACATGTCACAGGAACAGATATTTGTATCACAATTTTGCCATGCAGTGCTTTGTTTGCATCCACATCTTAAGTTGGTAACATCATCCATGTCTATCCAATGAGCTGGATGGGTCTACATCCACTAGTCTACACTTGGATGGCAGGAGTTAGGTGGGAACGAGGTGGTAACACCTGCTTTTGTTTTTTTTTCCTTAAAAAAAATAAGAAAGAAAACTAATCTTATAACAACACAAAATCTCAATCAAAAGACTAACTTGAAAATATTATTTGAAATCATTAATCTTCTATAAATATTCAAGATCTAATCAATACATAATCGATGTAGAAATAGATACACATCTACATGGGTCTTCATGTACTATCTGTGAAGGCTACTGGGCCTGATTCACTTGACAAGCCTGACTAAGCTTAGCCCATCTACAACTTGTCCTGCATGTGTTTTGCACATGCCAAACAATAGCAAACTCCCTATGGAGTCTGCTTTCCATTGCAATCATTAGTGAATCCAAGAAGAAAATGGAGACTTTAGCCGTCAGAACCCAGATCTCCTCTATAAATAACCACCTCCTCATCGCTATGACCCCCACCATTGATGGGTCACCATTGAGCAACAGCCCTCTTTCTCTCTCTTTATCCTTATTTTTTCTAATTTCTTCTCATTTTAGCTGTCAGAGATTAAAGTCAAAGAATGACACTAAAGCCGAGATAAAGCCCTAGCCTTACTCCCCTTTTTCTCTCCCTTATTAATACGGCCTTAAAGCATCACCGTTAGGTTCAACTTTTCTGAAAATCAAATGAAAATAATCCCCTATTTATCACCCTTGTTTTGCTCCTTTCATTTTTTTGACCCTCAATGCCACTGCCTCTTGGCACCCGACACTTGGTTGAGACCCTTGGCCTCTCTACCAATCATTCTCAACGAAGCCATGACCATTGGAGAGTGGTTAGTGGCCAAAAATGAGCAAAAAGCTACATTCCCCTATTTTTCTAGGCTTTTTCCAATGATTTTTTGTCAATTGGTCTTCCGACCACTAGCCATGCCCCCAACCCAGACTGTAGTGATTTCGACCTCTTTTTCCTCTTCTGGAAGACAAAAACTCTCTCTTCTCTTTTTTATTTCTCTCTCTTTTCTCTTTCTCTCTCTAAAGCCAATCTAGGGATCCTAATTCGAAGTCATGTTTCTTTTGCTTTGGACCCATGTTGACCCCGACAAAGAGGCCTTAAACGGTCATGGTGCTCAGAAATTTATCAGATCGATTCCCTCGACCTTGTCAAGTGTCTTTGGAACCTAATATTAATGAATCTTCTCGATTGATTTTGGCCTTGATCAAGTATGTGCTTCATGATTCATTGACTTGATCACTTAAACTTGACCCATCTGAAACTATCTAGAGCGGTCACCTGGACACCTTCTCCTTTTATTATTATTTTATTCTATTGCAGTCATCAAATAGAAATTAATTATATTTTAAATATTTTAAATAAATTTAATAGATTTGCTAGTGAAATTCGAATGCTCAAAGCTGAAGAGGTAAGTAGACCCTATATTTTTACTAATTTTGAACAGTAAGTAACTTTTACGCACTTTACTAGCTTTTGACTTTGTAAATAACCATGATACTCCTTACTAGTTTTAAATTATTAATTTTTTATCATGAAAAGAATGATTCTATATTTTTTTTAAATTAATGATCGAGCATATGATATTATGAAAATCAAACTTATCACAAAATAATGATTTCATGAATATTTTAATATTAATGGCTGATTTATGAATATGAATTTTATATTTATAAAATGTGTATTTTGTTATGAAATGATTGATTTCATGATTGCTTTATTGCTATAAACTTATTTATGGACCACAACTCTAGAAAGACGTATAGTGTTTTCTTCATATATGATTTAAGAAAATATTTATAAAAAATATGACTTAAGTTGTTTTAAGGAATATGATTCAAGGCTCTCAAATATCTGTGATAGACTCACTGCAATGCAATAAACCAATATCTTGGAGCTAGCATCTAATAAAAATGGTCTTTTACTAATTAATATAAAGTTGGTATCGAATATGAATTATGATACTTTATTCATTATGATGATGGCCTTGTAATAGGTATAAAATGACCATAATATAGAATGCTTGTGAGCAATGTTTGCCATATGAACTAGCTAAATGGCTTATGATTTGAGCCATATTTATAAAATCTTCATGATTTATGCATATATGATTGAATACTATGAGTTGTTTTAATATATACTATGGAATATTTTATTTTGCAATGATAACTATTCTTTCTAAATGATACATTAATTTATATAAACTTGTATTTAATCCAATAAGATGGTATAAAGTTTATTTACTAAGATGTATAGCTCATTTTTTTTTTTTATTATCCATTTTCAGAGGAATAAGACCACCGGAGATGAAGAATAGTTTAGGCTTTGGAGTTCATGCTAGTAAGATGATTTTGGAATAGAATTTTAATTCTTTAATTAACTATAAATTTATAGTTGATAACTTTTGAAATTTTGAAATAATAAGTTTTATTATTTAAATTTGGATTTAGTTACTCTAAATCAATATTTATTTATTTAATATAATTGTTGGTTTCATATTATTATCGGTAGTACCTCTCGATAGTATAACCATATTATATCCCAGATTGGGATGTGACACCCATCCTTTAATGACAAACACAATGATAGGCCAATGGTCAACTCCAATGAATCTGTATCGCAATATCCTTCAGTTCATGTCAGCAATGGATCCATCTTGATACCATTTATCTCAATCAAAATTTTAAATCCCATAGAACAGCAATGGATCCATCTTGATACCATTTATCTCAATCAAAATTTTAAATCCCGTAGAATGAAAGTATGCTGGTATATATCTCGATGAAACGAACATCCTGCTGTCTTATCCCATCTTGATCATAATAGATATCCACCATCTTTTTTTTCTCTTTTTTCTTTCTTTCTTTTTTTTTCTTTCTTTATCTTTTATCTTCTTTTTTTTCTTTTTTCCTTTCTTTTTCGTAATTCTTTTCA
>KE504998.1:471628-485566 GCA_000441515.1 Elaeis oleifera | reverse complement strand
GATATATTAGTTAAGGAATTGGTCTTCAATACTACTGGATCCATCAACCCACTTGCTTAAGCTTATAGGTTGGATTTTAACATCGTGTCAGATCTCATATTAAGGTCAACCAGCAACGTATTGCATAATACTATAGTTGGAGTCTTGACACATATACCTCAATCATATATCGGAATACTGGCCCAAATGCTTTCCATCACAAATCCACAGAACAACCATTGCTAACCAGTTGGTCCACAACGATTAGGCAGTGATGTGCAAAAATAGAAGCCATATACCTTATCACAGCATCCACATCCATTTACTGTCTCAGAAATGTTTTGGAAGGCCCTTATTCATGCTGTTTGTCTTCCAATGTGGACTGCTGATGCTAATTGGTGTCTTTGAAACCATATTCCTTTATCAAGGTGTCCTGCGTGCCAGCCAAGAAGCCCATTGATCTCCTTTGATGTAAGACAAGGAAACATGGTAGAGTTCATTCACTACCCATTCGATCTTAAATGATGTCTGGAATCTCTTGGATTTTTGATCTGTCAGAGAAGTGTGCCATCAAAGCATCTAAGCAGATATAGGAGAAATATATTGTGAGAAATTGCATGTTAAGCACAGTAGATTAATGTAATGTTCCATTTCATCCATATATGTTGATACAACCATCAAACAGAAGCTTTTTTTTTTGCAATGAATAAGCGGCAATTATCACAATAAATCAGAGACTCAGAATCTGCTGCTAGTTATTTGCACGGTGGAAACAAATGCTCCAGCATGCAATCATATACATTAGAAATAATATGCAGAATCCTCTGTAGGATTACCAGTACACGTACATATTATCCCACATGATATATGTCTACAAATTATCTTCCAATTTTCTTTGGTACATAACTATCATCCAAAACTTGAACGCTTGGATATAATATAAAACACCATGCAGAGACAGAGAGTACAAGTCATAAAACTAACTCATGTTATTAACTGATTGAGGAACAAATGTCCTCTTTTCCTTCTTTGCTAATCGTGAGTCAGAAACTCAGTTATAAATGAGCAAATGAACACCCACTGGCATCGGCCCGAGCTAAGTGAAAAAAATCAGAAGGAAATGCATGAAACCAAACTTGCATCAAATATCTAAAAACTTGATATATGATTATTAGTTTGATTTCACTGACCACTGTTCCTTTTTTCGGCATATAGATTAGATTTCTGTCCATTCTTATACAACTCTTGGATAAAAATCTACAACACGGTAAAACACCCTGGCTAACAATCTTCTACTCCGACAGCATCTATATGTATTACATTATTGTTTACTCTTTGTTATCTATCTTTATACTTAACAATAACTCACAAGTATGCTGAATCATACAATTTGAGTATACATCTCCAAAGGCATTATATCTGATGGATCACTGGAGTCTGTCTTGTCTTTTGTCTATGCTTCCCCAAATAGTTTTAGTATCAGATCTGCAAACTCATGGAAAATGCTTTGGAAAGATTTCTTGTGAGCTGCACATGTTCCTCCAAAGGGTTAATTTCTGTACATGACTGGCATCCTTCAATCTCCACCATTTGGAATAAAAATGCAAGAAGTTACAATTTGCCAATTGGAGCAAGAAAATTTCTTCATCATTGTTTTGGAATACTTAAAATCCAAATTCTATGTCCAAGCACTAATGGAGGCTGCAAAAAAATTAATAAATAGTGGAATTTCCAAACCGCAGTTTCTTCCATCTGCTCTTCAACAGGAAAGGATACAGCCCCCGTATATGCTCAGGCATGAAATCATGCCTTGTCAGTATACCCCACTACAGGTTCCTCCAGCAGTAATTCACAGTGAACAACGTCAACAGAGGCAGCAATAAAGCAAGACATGGACACCAAAAATTTCTAATCTCCCTCAAAATATCAAAAAAGACCAATGGATGTTAATGGAATTGATGCTGACAGTACCCATTGTATTTGGTTATATATGTACACATTCATGGTGGTATAAATGTAGAGAGATCATAACTGAGACAAGATCACTTACAGAAGAGGACTTCGGAACAACCAAAAGGTGCCTCAGACCAACTTCCCAGACATGTATGAGAGCTTTTGCTAACGACGACAGTGTAAGGTGAGGTGTTTGTAAATGGATGTAAATAAATGTACATTTCCATCTCTTCTGCGGTCCGCTCTATATCTTCAATGCTGTCACACATGCCAGAGCCATGCTTGGCAAAATCATCAGCAGAGAACTGTTTTGATGCATCAACCCCTAAGAGTGTGCAAGTATGAAGAAACTCCTTATTCTTTAGCAAGACAAGTAGGTGTGAACGAAGAATTAGGCCAAACAGCACAGGTGAATTAGAAAAAGGAGGCTCATCTGCAACAGGGACTCCATGATGACCAGTTGTCTTTAAAACAGGGACTATATTGCCAACTTTCTCCACACCATTAAACATCTGCAAGGGCCCAGTAATCACATCACTGACTTTGAGCTGCCTCATGTAGGGTTCTGCATGGGCTTCAAGATAAGGAAGCCCCTTCAATTTGAACATCATATCATAGATATTTGCATTCGAAATGTCAGCCACAGTTTTGAATATGAGCAAAACAAGCATGACCAGGTGGAAGCAATAGGAGATTGTTGGTCAATTCTAGGATGATTACACGTACAGAAACAGTCATTCTCATTGATCCACCAAGAGGGGAAACAGATCCCAGGACTACAAAGAGCCCATGGTCCAGAGTTGAATGTTTACCCATAAGCATCCCAACTAGGCATCCATAGGTTGCACCAGTCAGAAGGACTGGAACAAAGAGGCCAGAAGGAGCAACAAGACCATAGCTCACAATCGCTGGGAAATAAGAGGGAACAAAGAACAAGAGGATCGAACATTTTGGAACACAGCATCTGTGCCAGCACCATAGAGGTTTCTAATTGCATTATTGTTGGTGTTGAAAAATAAGCTAGCCAGATCATTGTAATGGTGAGGAGGGCACTGGAACTTCTTGAAATCGCCTGAGCTGCCTATTGATGGACAATCTTCTGAGATGCCAGCTGGGCAAGGCCTACATGATGCAAGCCATGGAAGCCCAAATAGGCAACAAGATATAACTATGGTAACTGTAGCTGCAAGAAGCAATTTATAGCCAATGCCCTTCCTGAAAACAAATAGACAAATATTTTTAAGATGAGTAGGTAGCATATTGCTTTGCATAAATTGCAAAACTGAATGGAAAAATGACATGTTTGAAGAATAATGTCCGTTAAAAGATTAAAACAATTCATAAACTATTTTACATATCCATTTCAAACAAGTCCCACAAGTGATCACTCATTAAAATTCTTAGTGTGCCCAATAAATATTAAGTGAATCAAAAGAAAGAGAGGAAAGGAAAAGGGAGAATGTGACACATACTGATTGATAAGATTGTAGATTCAGAGAACCTTCTCCAAGAGAAAATTGTGCAAGCTTCCCAATATTCCCCCAATGACTGCTAAAAGGATCACTTGCAGTAAGTCCACCAAGTGATAAGCAATAGTATCTGAAGTTACATCAAACATTATCAGCCCACACTTTCCAAACAACCCACACTTGCCGCTGTTACAAATGTCTATCAGTGCCCTAAGCACAACAGCAACTACAGCTGTTGTGAAGAATGCTCTCCAAAGTAGGGCACTACTCCACACGTAAAGCCAAATATTGAAATCACGAAGACAATGTGAAAAATGCTCTTCAGGTAAAGAATGAAATTTAGTTATGCTCAAAGATAAAAATGAAATACTTCTATGTAACTACTGATGCATATTTCAATGTGGATAAACTGAACTGTGGAAAAATGTGGGTTTTCTTAGTTTAATCACTGCTATCAGAAACCTAAACAAAATTTCTGCCCATATTTTGAAAAATATTAGATGTCTAACACATGCATAAATACTATTTACCTATGACAGATTGGTACTTAAGATTGCATTCACTAATATCTAATTCTGAGAAGAACAATTAGTCACTGGCTCATCATGGAAAACCTACTTACTGTTTCCCTCTTTAGAACATAATGACAACCCCAAGACAAATAAAGAACAGCAGAAGAATGTATATATCTGAAAGTGAGCTGATGTAATACCATGAAGATACTGACTCGAGGACAAACAGAACACCACCAACCGGCACACGTAAAGCAGCAGCAATCCCAGCACCAGCCCCACAAGTTATCAGATCCCACCGCACTGTCATTCTTGAAATCTCGCAGCCATTTACATGTCAAGTGGTATTTACAGGACCCTCCCTGCCCGATATAGATGCTATGCATGTCCTTGTATGCACCATGGAGCTTAACTTGCCCACATGGAGAGATGATGACACTGCACCAATGCTATCTATTGCGGTCAAGGGTCAAGGGGTCAAATGGCTCAGATGGCGGGTTGACTCTGCGCTTGCATATATGAGGTATTGTCCGCTTTGCCTCTGATCATTTTTGGGCTTCAATGAGCATATAGCCATTTGGAGCCTTACAATTTTACATTTTAAAAGGCACCTCATGTGGGAGAGAAGGTTTAAATCCATATAAGTCATACTCCTTCTTGACTCATAACCGATGTGGGACTAAAGATGCCCTTTCTACCTCTACCACAACATAACCACAACACTACCCACTACCTGTGGATGCCAGAATTCAAATAAAATATTTTGCTCACTTAAAGTGTAAAGTTCTCTCTAATTCACTGTTTGTGGCAAGCATGCAACATATATCCTCTTTAATGAATTAACGTTTGTCTCAGAAAACGCCTACATTTAGACTTCCTGTTGCAATTATTGATGGAAATGAACAGTTCCGGTACAGCAATTCCGTAAACTCCTGCTGTCTTGAAACATTGTCTCCGCCTTTTGTTTGTTTCGAAAGTTAGGTGAATAAAGCCACGTAATGATAAAGAATCAAAGCATTCATCCACAAAAGCATAAAAGAAACAGAGTGATGAAAATGACCAAGCACAACAATGAAAGCTTACAAATATTTAACTACAGAGTTCACAAAAGCCAACAAAGTTTTGCTACTGACTCAAATCAAGGCTTTTAAACCTCAAAGATAGAAAAGCTCAAAAAGAATTCAATCATGGTTTGTTGTGAAAAATTTGTTCGTTTGATTAAGCCAATTAAGAAAAGAAACGACCCTCAAAAGGAAGAACAAAAAGCAATTCAGAGATCCAAAAATGTCACCTTTACAACCAGAGTTCTCAGCGAGAATATATCCGGTGCATCGACGCCATTCAATAGGCCTCCACTTCCGGTATGCCCGATCCGGCGGCCGCCGGCGCAATGCAAGCCGTCAGGACCGGCGCGACAATCGGGAGCACGACATTCGACGCGGCAAACACTCCAAACGCCCACGCATACCTAAGAAACCCAGGTCACCAATCAAGGGAAATCCATTTTTACGATTAAAACAAGAAAATCCGATTTTACAATCCAAAACGAAGAAAGACACGATTTGATCGATCTACGAGGTCTTGGGGATAGGCGAAGGCGATGATTGCCTACTTCTTGGCAAAAATCAAGTTGGAGGTGACGACGAACTGGACGCCGGCGATATCCTCGACGGCGAGGTTGTTGAAGAAGACGACGGCGCCGGCGAGGGCGCCGATGAGGAAGCCGGGTGACCACGTAGCGAATGATGTGGGCGCGGTCGCGGCTCCGCCAGTCCTGCTTGAAGAAGTCATTCTCGAACAGCTCGTAGTCGAGGCTCTCGATCGGTCACACATGGGAGCGGACGATGGCCACCTGAGAGGTGGCGTTCGACCCCGACCGCAGGAGGTTGATGTGGTGATGCTCGTCGAGCAGCGCCTCCTCTTCCTCCACCAAAGCCGACGCCGCCGCCGCCGTCGCCATGACTCCTTGGATCTGAGTTGTTCTTCGTTTCTCTTCTCTCTTCCCTTAGTTTTTTTGAAGGAGGCTTCGTCTGGTACCCGGAGTACTGGGAGAGTGAACTAGGACGGGAGAACGCAGCGGACCCGGGACAAGTACTGGGATTAGGGTACGGACGAGTGATCTCCATCAGACAATACGGTACGGATAGAATCCTTCCGATCATCTTAGTTATTAAATTATTTAAATATTAAATAATAAAAATAAATATTTTTATTATCTTATTATAAAATAGTACTATCTTAATTATAATGGAAAGATAAATAATATTTTTATTATAATATAATATTATCTTACTATAAAATAATATTATTTTATTATAATATAATATTATTATAAAATAGTACTGTCTTATCGTAAAATAGTACTGCTATATTATAAAATAACATTGTGATATTAAAAATAATATTATTTTATTATAAATCAATATTGTGTTATATATTATAAAACAACACCACGATATTAGAAATAATACAGTCTTATTATATATCAGTACTGTATTATTATAAAATAATACTGTCTTATTGTATAATCATATGATGATATAAAAGTATAACGATCATTTCAGTTAGAAATAAAAATTATTTTAATTATATTTGAAATAAAAATTATTTTTATTAATTAATAAAAATTATTTAATTAAATATAAAATGAAGATTTTTGTTTAGTTTACCATTTAACGTATAGGTAAGGAATGTGATGCGTTAAAATTGTAGAAATAATATATCATATTTAATAGTTGAACCATACGTAAGGCTCTTATCATTTAATACAGTTCTCATTGTATTCAAGCAAGATCTATATATACATATGGATGGAGAGAGAGAGAGAGATGGACTTGATCATATTAGAGTGAATCTCTATTCAAACTCAGTCAAATTGAAATACTATATCGATGATCCAACTATTGATATAATTATTATTTTAAACTATTTATATAACGAAATTACATAACTTGAAAATTTCTGCTCTATTATTAAGATTATTCAATATTTTGATCACTTGATAAATAAGTTAGAGATTTTTAAATCATTAATTTTTTTTATATAAATAATTTAAAAATAATAAATTACAACCAACTGCTCAAACCGTTGATGTAAGGCCTCTATCATTTGATATAAACTTGAATGTAACTTGAATGCAACTAAGTTCAGCTCATTATATTAAATATATGAATAAGAGATTCTTTACCAAAAAATATATTAATAGGAGACTATAAAATGTATATTTGGTAGGCATTCCATATTTGTTGTGGATGTCACTGAGAAAAATGAAAATGGAGATGGAGAAGAGGTTCGAAAATTTAGGTTACATATAAATTTTTGTTTATATTTTTATATATAAATTTTTTGTTCATTTTTTTTCATGTTGTCTTTTCACGGTTCTTATTTTTGTTTTTATTTCATTTGTATCTGAAAATTAGGGATGTCAATAGGTTTCCTATCTGACGGATACCCCCTTATCCGATGGATAGGGTCGGTATTTTTTTGTTAAAAAACTCACCACGGGTCGGGTTATGATCTTGATTTTAAAAACCCATAGCGAATAAGGTTGGATTGTGGATTTACCCTAAACCTTATCCTATCCGATTCGTTATGTATATATACATACTAACATACCTTCATCCATAATAGTATATTTACAAATATATCTACATATATATACTAAACCTATTAGAGGCTTAGGATTTTTTTTGCTATAGTATGTATTTGTTTGTATTATACAGATTAATGGTTAAAACAGGTTTTAAAATTTGTTTAATTTAGATGTAAAACTTGATAAATTTGTAACAGATTTGATTTGGTGGTGTTTGCATTATGCATTTACTTTGATGGGTTGTGGGTAGGATATGGTACTACCCACCATCCCTATGGGTAGGGTAAGGATTTAAAATCCCTATTCGTCATAGTGGGTAGGATCGGGTAGTGGGTAAAGGGGGTAGGGGATGGGTAGGATATGGATTTAGCAAAATCCATATCCTATCCCACCTATTGACATCCCTACTGGAAATTAAATATTGCATCCCTGTGATTGGAAATGGGCTCAGGCTAGTCCAAGACTCTTTGAACCAGTTAGATGCAGGTAGGACCTTGTGCTAAGCCCAAGATTATCTGGATCAGGCTTAAGCACACAAATAGGACAAATAAATGTTTGACTGGGCTTGGGCTGATACTCGGCCTAGCCTGGGCCAAGCTCGAAATCCAAGCCCGATTTTAATTGGCTGTTTACATCCTCTGGTATTTAAAGTGGAACAGCAGTAAATGAGTGGTAGTCCACGATGATTCCCAGCATGATGCACAATCCCCGAAGTCAGGACAGAGTAGAATTAGAGGACAAGAAATCTGAAGAACATCACATAGGAAATTTCAAAGAAATAACAGTGGAACCTGATATGAATTGACACAAGTGGATATGACAAAAGAATCTCCCATTGAAGGTTGCAAGAAGCCAGAGGATGGTTTGGAAATTAATTTATCATAGAAAATTTGACCCTAAGAGGCCCGCTCTTACTAAATTAATCATAAACAACTTAGAGCCTGCAAGCCATGCAAATGCCATTAACAAAAGGAGAAGTGTCTCTTCAGCACTAAAGTCCAATGTAGCACCATTAGAAACCTCTTCAATTAATATTTCTCCAAGTGAAAAGTTTAAGCTACGGGCGTGACTGATAGAGAAGATTTAGACAAATTAACTACAAGCAAAGCCTGTTTGGAAAAGCTTGGCAACAAGTAATGCTAGCTATTGCTCGGAAGCTCAAAATCCTGTAATAGAGTCAAGCCAACAGCTAGATCCACTTATCATCATGGAGGAAGCTTCTACTGCAGTTCTTTCAGAAGGAAGAATAGCAAAGAGCAAGTTGCTGATGAAAGTAAGAAAGGTGATCATGGTAAGGGAACGACGACACCCAAAAATCAAAGAAGACTTGCACACCTGCAAGACAAATTCTACAAACTTCATTATTAAGTAAGTTGGAGTTAGTTAATTTGGACCCTCAATGGAAGCTTGGTCTATTAAAAACCAATAAAACTAAGAGCAGAGTGAATAATAGACATTATGACAGTGGAACCTATGATCCTAGAGTATGGCTGAAAACACACAAAAAAAAGTATTAACAAAAAGGATACAAAAGGATTTACAGTAGATCAAAGAAAAGGAGAAGAAAACAGCATACGACAATGTAGTAAATGGTTTGTAACCTCAGTGGTCAATTTGCATCTCAACTGAAATGTGAAGATGAAAGAAAGGCATGTTAAAGAACACAATGAGACCTCTTGTTACCTGTTGTGCTAGATATAAACACTTTTTGCTACGACAGTCTCTAAGACTCTCCGAGAGTTTCTTTGTAAAAAGGAGCCTGTCAGTAGCAGCCTTCACGTCATACAGCAATCTCTTCAAATAGCTTGGAAAATCCTGGACAATATATAATTGGCAAGAGAAGAGAATTGTGAAAATTTATTGAAAATATTTTCCATGGATCTTATGCAGAAGATTAGAATACAAAAAAAATCTTCGAAGAAATCAAAAATAGAATCTAATCAATAAATCATATCTTGAAATCCTTGAACGGTTATTAACGATCATTGTACTAGTATCTTGCGGTAGAAGATATTAACAATTGCAAGATAGATCTTCCTCTTCGTTTCTATTGTATGCTCGTCTCCTTAATAGGATAGGTCCACCCTAAGAACGTAGAGATCTTGATGCCCTAGCGTTTCTCTATAAGTGGATATATATAGAAGTGGAGTAGAGACCTAACTTAATTAGTAATGTTAATGGGTCTACTCATTATAGAGCCCATTAGATGAGTCAGGTCTACATCAATATCTGCTATATCACACGACTAAGATAATAGAACGCAAAATAATATGATCACAGATAATCATGAGCTCTTTAATCATTCATGCAGACAACAACTTAGCCTATATTTCATAATAAATCAGAATGAGAAATCGGTTTATAATCAATAGAAGCCCATCTTATGAGAATTTTCAACATTCTCCTACTTGGGCAACATTGATTAAGACCCCTTTTTTATTATTCAAGAACTATATTATTATATATAGTTTAAAAATGATTTTTGGGCTAAGTGCACCTGATCATGTAGCTACATGTATAAATATTCTGAATAAATAACATCTTTAGTCAAAAATCCGATCCGCTAAAAGTATTAACATTGAATCACAGCAGTCTTCATACCATTTATTGATATTAGATTTCTCTATAGTTACAAATATTAGTAATCTTATTGATATAGATTCCAGTAATATGGTGCATATAGTGTGAACTTTGTACCTATATGATCAAAACATACAAAGCTCATCATCAGTCCACTTTATGATTTCAAATGAAATATTTTTATGCTTTCTAATGGAAGCTACAATAATTTTAAGCTTATGCCATAATTTTATCATATATCTCAAGATGAGTCCTTTATGTCTCAAGGCGAATCATGATATCAATGATATCAATTATAATATAAGTAATATTTTCATGCTTAAGTTGCATCTTTATGCTTAAGACTTTGATTTAATAATATCTTTATGCTTAAATTATACTTTTATAATTAAGACTTTCATTTAAACAGCATTTACAATCAACCATATATGCACTAATGTAAATGCAATATTTCATTATGAAAATAATGAAAAATAAAAATTTTGTGACATTCATATGATGTTCAACAAAAAGAATGCTCTAATTAACCAAGCATATCAAAAGATTTTAATAAATCCATATTTTTTTATATGTTTATTAAATATGGTGAATCTAAGTTCTTTGATCAATGGGTCAGTCAATATTGTATCAATCTCTATGTATTCAATTATAATGTCTTTATTTTAATCAAATCTCTGTCTACCAAAATTTTATCTCTATATTGATAGAGGCACTGGATATTTTTATTGTTTCTTAAAAATAATATACCTGCATTATTATCACAATAAATCTAAAATAGTTTTGAGATGAAATCAACAATCATAAGCCTTATGATAAAATCTCTCAACCAAATTGTATGAGTTACAGCTCCTAACATATTACAAACTCTGTCAGCATAGCACAAGACGCCACGAGAGTCTGTTTTTGAACCTTTTTTTAAAAAATAGCTCCTCTAGCTATTATCAAAATATAATAAAATTATATTTCTTATTATTCATATAACCAGCAATATTTAGAACCACAATATCCAAGCATCTCAAGATGTACAGACTATCTAAAGTCAACATACATTTAGTTATTGTTTCTATAAATATCTTTCTAACTTTTAGCTATGTTCCAAATGCTCCATGTTCAGATTTGTTATGTATATCCATAAAATACACTCATATATACGCTATATCTTCGATCTGGGGCAAATCTTTGCATATATGAAACTACACACAGTAGTTGAATAAGGCATATTCTTTATGGATTCTTTCCTACATTATTCCTAGGACACAGGCTTCTTCTGAATTTATTTTCCTTGACCACATGTACGTCTTCAGGTTTGTAATTATATATATCAAATCCATTCAGTATACAATCAATATGAGCTCTCTGAGATAGCCCTAACATATCATAGACTATTCCTATGAATTTTAAAGCTAAGTATAAATAAATCTTCTCTAAGATCCTTCATATCAAAGATCTTATAGTAAAGTTTGGTCTCATGTGACAATAGAGTCACTACTAGCAAATAAACAACATCATAAATAAGACAAAGAAGAGAAATTTGCTCCTACTGACCTTAAGATGCATATATTGATCCATTTTATTATCTACAGATCTCAAAGAATTAATAATGTCATTAAATTTAAGATATCATTTCCTCGATGACTGTTGAAGAACATAAATATACCCCTTAGGTCTGTATACCATATATTCTTTTCAACTCTCAATAAAATCTTATAGTTAATCTATATAAAATTCTTTCTATGAAGCTTTACGTCAAAAATAGGTTATCAGTGCTATGATTATACTTAAAGAATTCTTACAAGAGATCAAAAAAAAAATTTGTTATAATTTATGCCCCTTTCTATGTATCCTTTTGCAATCAATCTTACTATTGAAATATTAAATATTATCTTTAGAGTTTTTTTTTAATTTAAATGCCCACTTATACCATATAGGCTCAGACTCGTCATTCCATCAGATCCCACACTTTATCTTCAACCATAGGTTGCATCGCATCATATATAACTTCAAACTATTTAACTAATCAAAAACATGTAATAGTCTGATCGTATAAGACTGAATTAACCATATGGCTAATGCCATAGTTATTCTCATCTAAATAAATAAAATAGTCATTAGGAATGATAAGTTTTTTTTTCTTTATGTAATTTCTTTACTAATACTTCATTAACTAGCTATGAAGATGCTATAATCAGTTTATATTTAATGTTGCTCTCCCATTATCTTTCCAGAATGAAATATAATATTCCCTTGGCAATTGGAATAATAATAATGATTTTTTTTTATGTCATATCTTCAGTAAGAGAGCATCTGTAATAATTCATATCAGACTTCAGAAATCTGACATGATTAGACTCAACAATCTTTATACTTCTATCAGGACAGTAGAATCTATATCCTTTAAAATTATTTGGATAGTTAATTAAATAACAAGAAGTAATTCTAGTCCCAACTTTCATTATCGGATTATATATTTTAACCTTTATAGGATAGCCCCAGACTAGTACTAGACTTCCTACTAACCGACGGCTTAAAAGGTGTCTTGTAAACTATCTTATTAATTAAGAACTCTATTCAAAATATAGATGGTGGTCTTTAGGACCTCATACTAGAGATATCTTGATAAATTGCATCCATTCATCATGCTTCTAATCATATTTTTTATTATGAGTGCAATTACATTTTTCAGTCACACCATTTTGCTCAAAAATTTCAAGAATAGTGTATTGAGCAATTATCCTATATATTTAGCAAGTGATCCCATTTGTTACCCAAATTTACCAGATTGACCATAATATTCATCTCCATGATTTGATCTCCAATTATTAAGCTTAGATGTAATACTCTTTAGTTTCATAATGTAAATCCTAACACCATCATATATATCATCATACCTCATATTGATTAATTTATCCATTAGCTATCTAGTCTTTATTTTATCGAATTCTACATACCTCTTATTAGGTTAAAGAATTACATATAGTCACCATTCTTAAGTATAACATCCAAAATGATATCAGAATGGATTTTTCATGATTCTCAGGCTAGCTAAGATGATTCACTCTCTACCACTTTTTGTAGGCAGTTTGTATTCTGTAGTACTCTCATTAATGACCTGAGATGGAGGATCATCACTCAATGTAATATCCAAATTCCATCAAACACAGTGCTACCTCAATTTCATATTTTCATATTTTATAGTTTATTTTAATCAGAGTCTTAATAGGAGCATTAATATTACTCAATGCAGGGTGCTAACTACTAAACAATCTTTATGCAGTTAATCAATAGACAAATATAAGAAATATACATACTTTAAAAATTTTATAAATATTATTTCAATCAGAGCTTTTGGTGCAATGTCACAAACTCACTACAAAAAAGAATATTTTTACGACAGAATTATTTACGATAAAATTATTTTCATCGACAATAATAGTATTTATGATGAAAATTAATTTCATCATCAATAATAAAATATTTATGATGAAAACTATTTTTCATCATAAATACTTCCTATCAGTGATGGAAAAATAATTTCATCATAAATATGCATTATTTGTGATAAAATTTTTATCGTAAATAATACATCATTTATTTAATTTAATTTTTAAATTTATGATAAAAATNTTTTCATCCTAAATAATTTAAGTATTTATGATGAAAAATATTTTTTCATCGGCAATAAACTTATTTCCAACAAAATATTTCATCGTTAATATTTAAAAAAAATAAGAAATTTAAAAATTTAAAAATTATAGATTATTTATAATGAAAATATTATATCATAAATAATTCAATATTTATGATGAAAAAATTTTTCTATCATAAATACTCAATTATTTACAATAAAATTTTA
>KE504998.1:423508-433516 GCA_000441515.1 Elaeis oleifera | reverse complement strand
ATATATATATATATATATATATATTTGGAGAACCCCATGAAGTTGCCGAGGATAAGAACAAAATGAAAAATGGTTATCCAAATTAGAGGGTCAATTTTGGAGAACAATTGTAATCTAGAAGGCTTGATGGAATGATTAAGAATGGTTTTATGGACTATTGTTGATGGACAGTAAGTTATCTAAAAGATGATATGACAAAATGATGCTTGAAGGATGAAAATTGGATTGTAGGATCTCCTGGAATCCTAGCTACCTGAAGCACAGAAGATGACTTTGGTGTGGTTGTGTAGATGCAGAAAAGCAGGTCTCTCAAAGGCTAAACATAATTAAAGAAAAGAAAGAATAAAACAGCTTAGCAAGACAGTGCTGGAGCAACTTGCTTGAGAGATTCTACAGCAGGTGCGGCACCATGGATAGAAGTTTCTGGCTACTAAGATTGCATCCAGTCAGCAGTGTAAGAGAAACCAGGCATAGTAATGCATGTGAGGTGGGAACTTGGGAAGAATGCAAAGAGGGTTGAGAATAAATCCTCTTTCAAAAGTGCTGGCTATTGGGAAGAAAAAGATAAGGAGGAGAAGGAGAGTGTTTAAGCTATAAATTAGAGAGAACAAGCAATTTTTCTTGGATTAAGTAGCCAACTAATTAGTCTGAACTTTGGAGTCCAAAAATTCCTGGGATGCATGTCTCTCTGCCTTCTTGTACGTCCTCCCAAGTCTATTTTAAATTGAATATTGATTTACATGTATCTAAGCCTAAGTTTGTTTGTTATCTATATGACTGGGAATTTTTACCATTTCATTGCGTCTGGTTATTCTCTTTACATGAAGCAGGAATCAATCTTTTTCCTTAAATGATGTTATTTATTCGATAGTCAACTGGAGGGTTACTTCAAAAATCATAAATGGCTGTTATGTTTGGTGGCTTGGTCTTTGATTGGGCTAGCTAAGCATAGAATAATCGAGGAGCTAATTTTATGGAATTTCTAAGCTGTCAAGGCCATCCATTATCATTGGATAGTTGTTGGGAAAAGCATATCCTATTATCAAATTAGTTGCATAAATTGCTTCAACCAATTCAGTTATCTTTATAGTGTCTATGGCTTAAAGCCTTAAACAATGAGCTTTTTTATTTAGATAAAAAAATTCTAAGATTTCTGCAAGATGCCTCTTGGTGGCCTATTAACCATTATTTTTGAAGAGTGATGAGAATTTGGTGCAGTTAAAGCCAGTTGGAAAGCTAAATGATTCAAATAGTTCTTGTAGCATAAACATAGCCTGGTATATTCTGTTGGTTTTGAGCAAATCATGTGGTATTAAAGACCTTCCTTAAGTGTGCGAAACTAACATTTTTTACGCCATATTGGCTTGTAAGGTGGTGTCAGTTCTATGTACTGATTTGTTGACTTTTGGATATCTGTAACCTAATTACCTCTGTTATCATTAATTTGTACGTTCTGATCCTTACTATTGTTCTGCAGGGTATATTCACAGACTACAAAAAGCCATTTGCGGTTACTTATTTGGGGGCCTCTCTCATGGTTGTTTATCTGCCAATAGCATTTATAAAAGATTGGTTATGTAATTCTTTTAAAAAATGTTCATCTAAAAGAAGTAAAATTTCAGAAATCATCATCAAGACTCCTTCTGGACTTGATTCTTCCCTTAAAATTAGTGAGATGCAGAAGATGTTGGAAATGGAATCACAGGCCCGTTTAACTAAGAAAGACAGTGAACTAGAATTTTCCACACAAGAAGAGGAAACGCCACTCATTGTTAAACTTGTTGAAGTTGAAGTTGAATTTGAGGTGCTGAAAGAGAACAGAACATTAGCCACTAAGGAGATTGCAGTGTATGCATTTTATCTTGCTCCACTTTGGTTTGTCACAGAGGTGAGATTCTACTAGTGTTGCAGTATTAATTTTGCTACCACATGTTGTTTTTCTTTATGTTTTGAGATGGTGTAAGGAAGTTAAGTTGTTGATTATGACCGTTGCATGTTCCTTTGCCCCCCTCTAGGTTTGCAAAATTTTGTCTTGATGTAATGCAATGATGAATAGTTGTCTGTTTGTTTGTTTTTTTTTTTTTTGGTGTATTTGAGCAATATGCTACCTCATCCTTATGGTAATAAGAAATAATCTATTAAAATTCATACGTATTTCTGCTTGAAAGAGTTTTATCTATTGATGTCTTCATAAGCCTTCTCATTTATCTTGGTATTGCAACACAATGTATTTATTCTTTTCAATGGAATGAATGAGTTTTCTCTTAAAGCACAAGTGTTGATATATTTATACTATTGGAAGGAGACAGTACTTGTCAGATGCAGCACTTGCACGAACTAGTGTTGCAAGTACCACCATATTATCTTCAACTTCAGGACTCTTTACTCTTTTCATTGGTGTATTTCTGAGCCAAGACTCGCTAAACATAGCAAAAGTAGTTGCTGTTTTGTTAGCATGGCTGGTGTCGCTATGACAACTCTGGGCAAGACGTGGGCAGCAGATGAGTCACAGTTGAGCTCCTCTGGGTGTGCTTGTTTGTATGTATATTATCTGGAAGGAACAGTTTCCTACCATGCTTGTTTAAAGGATTTATTTATTTATTGTGTTGCTAGGAATGCTTACTTGAACTTGATTAAATAAGCTTAAGCTGAGCTAGTATTAAATAAACTTAAGCTAAGCCACTTGTGACTATGCCTTCTGCAACTTCTATAATATTTATCTAGTCACTTTTTATGTCCATAGCATTTCTTAGCTTTATGTTTGTAATGTGCAAAATTTGAACTTCAGGGTTTATTCTGTGCAGGAATGGGCAAAGGTCTCTTGTGGGGATCTTTTGGTCTTCTTTCAGCCATGACATATGGTCTATTTACTGGTTGGATATCATCCTTTGCATTCTGTTGTTTTTTCATTATTCCAGTCACTAATTGGTTAAATGGATAATTGGGCTGCACTAATCACAGGAACAATGATTTTGCAGTTCTGCTCAAAAAGTTCGCAGGGGAAGAAGGATATGGGTTGATGTTCAAAAGCTGTTTGGATATATTGGACTGTTTACTCTTGTAGCTCTATGGTGGCTTGGTAAGGCTCAGTTATCATGTTGGTTATAAACAACCAATCCCTCAAGAACCCTTCTCAACACCTCCAACCCTGCTGCCCCCCATCCTCACTAACCCCACCACCCACACGCACACCAAAAGGAAATAGAGGGGGTGGGGGAAGATTCATCCCAAGTATTCACAGGGTTGATAGATCGAAACTTGTCACTTGTTAGTGTTTAACATGACCATGCACTAGAGTGTGATCACAAATATGCCCTGCTAATTAATTAATATAAGGGGTCAAAACGTTCATTCAGTACATTCACTACCACATTTGCTGGACAGTTCCTATCACCTAGCACTTATAAATGGGAAAAGAACCATGAGGCATCTTTTGGGAGGATTAAATAAGAAGAAAAGATATTAGAGCCCGTTATTTCAAACTTCTGTGAGTTGCCCGAATATCAAAATAACATATGTACATAATACAACCTATAGTATTTCCAGTAATTATTGGCATCATAGAGTACCAAGATCATTCACGGTACTGCAGATCTGCTAATGCATAAGCCTTCTCCATTTCTTGTGAAATACACTGGCCTTTTGATAACCTGTTTGGTCACAAGTAACTGGTCGCATGGTTGCACCAGTGACGGTAAATTTCTTTGTTTGACTAGCTAAAACTTGGCAGGAACCATGTAAGTTAGCTTGTCAAGGACTTATCATTTAACATGTCCTCTGCCTAGAATGGTCATAGGATGGGTTGCACAGTTACAGAGGCCACAATACCTGCACTTAAGTTACATAAAATATGTATTTTGAGCAGATACAAACACCCAAACATCATATTTCTAGTTACCTTAACTAGTGACGTATGCAACTAAACATCAGAATATGACTGAGGTTGCCATTACCATAGCTGCAGTGTGACCCCAACTAGATGAAGACTCCTATTACTTGTTACCAAGCAGGCCCTAACTTGAAATGCAACAACCCTAGGCTTTGATGCAAAATGACCTTGAACATAAATTACGCTGCCATCTGGATGCTGCTGGTGACCAAATTGTGGTTTATTGATATATGATGGGGATGATGCTCTCCAATATCATTGATCTATGCTCTTAATGTTTCCTCTCTACATGGAGTGGCATATCGTCATCTTTTCTAAACATAGTTCAACCACCGAACCATCTGTCCATTGGCTTTGTTCATCCTCCTATATTATTTTGCTTTCTATTCAGTGTGGCCATTGACTGCATTGGGAATTGAACCCAAGTTCAAGATTCCCCATTCTGCGAAAATGGAAGAAGTTGTTCTTGCTAATGGCTTTGTTGGAAGTGTACTCTCAGACTATTTCTGGTATGTGCAAAACAACCCTGGCCTCTATGTCTATTTCATAGATCTGCTCATTTTTGAAGGATGATCTTTATGCAGGGCATTATGTGTTGTTTGGACTACGCCATTGGTGGCCACATTAGGCATGTCCCTCACCATACCACTTGCCATGGTTGTGGATATGATCATTCATGGCCGGCACTATTCAGCAGTCTATATTCTCGGGTCAGCTCAGGAAATTCTATATCCTTGGTTTTTTTTTTGGTAGTGCTATATCCATGGCTTTTAACACAACTGTATGTATGCTTTAATTTAGGTTTTATTATTTTATGTATTTATCCACAGCTGCTTGCTTTGATTGCCACCAAGTTGTACTGCTTAATCGATTGAAGTACATATATCTGTATATTTATAAAATGAATATGACGGACATTTATTTGAAATTTTTGTGAATGTAAATACCATTACAATTTAGTTTATCCCTCCACATGTACAAATTGTCATTTGCACTGCTGTTAGTGTCATGTCATGCTAGCAAAGAAACACTCCTCTGCATCTCCGACCATCAGATACAAGCTTTCACTTTCACTACGTTAGTATTTACAGCTCAAAAGTAGGTGCTTCCCTTAAGGGTGAGGGTCATGAGAGTCATAGGCAAAAAAAATCATGATTAATGTGTATAAAAAAAAAGGATAATATGTTCAACATTATATTTGAAACTTCATTTGGTGACTAAAATTTCAACCTGGATGGAAATTCACTTTTCATAGCCCACAAAATCTATGTAAATTTATTTCAGATTCACTGGCTAACTCAACATCATAACAAGACGCAATGATTCTAGAGTTAGTATAGTTAATGTGAAGTTGAGGTCCACTTATTTATAACTTATCTCAATAGATGGGTCTTTTTTTGTTGATACCTTTCGGTGTGCTTTAGATTATGGTTGCAAGGGTTTTTGCAAGAAATCATCTTATTTCATTTTTTACAAAGATAAGCCTTTTTTGGTAGAGATGGTCCATTTTGAACATTAATGGACCATCATACCTGTCCTGATGACTAAGTTAAGAACATTTTTACATGTGCATTAATGTCTATTATGTATGCATCCCTTATTGGAATTTATCTGATTAAGTCCTATCCGGATATAGTCCATACTAACACATATCGAGATTTGTTTTAGTTGGTTTTATTTGATCTGGACTCTAACTAACGATAAGCCTCTAATAAAGTGATAAGAATATACTCGATGGTTATTATGATAAAGTTAAACTCTATATAACTATTGTAGATAACGTCTATCTCAGTCTTTGTGACTGATTCAAATACCGTCTCTGATAGATGAGGCATGAAGGATACCTATACGGATTTGGTCTCTAACTTATTCGAGAGTTTGTGAGGTCCTCTTCATCGGGAATGCTCAGAGTTAGAATTAGAAATCAAGGTGCTGCTCGTGGTTAGCAAGGAGCACATCTAGCTTGATTCTTTTTGTGATTGTAAGCAAGCTGATTCCAGAGATCACGGATGACATCGATGGTTTCTTCTTCAAGTAAGTTCTATTGTCTCATAAAGTTTTAATATTATGATATCAGAGCCATATAGATTACTTAGCTTGAAGATTGAAGCCTTTATATCTATATCAAGATTTCATAGACAAAGATCTAACAAGCCACCTTGGGTTGGTTGTCTATGATCGAAGTTGTCACAACCAATCTAAAAAATCATTTGTAGATTCCATGGGGTAGAAGCTTGTTTTATTTTATTTATTTATTTATTTCTAATTAATGGGCTTAAATTATTGTTTAAATAAAAAATAATAAACATGAGGGAAAATTAAAGGAAGAAGGCAGTGGGAAACCGTAAGCACCATCCTGCACCTGCCTTCTCCATCCAGATGGCTGAACATCTAATCTTTCCTCCGGTAGTCGTCGGGACTTATCAATGGCAGTTCCCATGGCGTCGAATGCGTGTCTCCCATCCGGAGTCAAGAAGAAAAGGGAAGAAGAGAGGAAGGACCCGTCGGATCTCGATAAACTGGTGGTCCTCCCTTTTGATCATCGGGAAAAGATGGTTGAAGACTTGGGGAGATGGTGACGGTCCACAATCCCGACTTTTTCGATGGCCACCAACTGAGTTTTTGGAGGATGAAAGGGGTGAGAATGGAACCATTGGGTCTCGGCAAATTGGCGGTTCTCCTTCCATATCGCCAATGTAAATAGGGTGGTTAGTCCTAGGAGAGGTCGGCGGCCAATCGATTGAGGTCTTCTGATAGACGTCAATCGGGATTTGGAGGGGAGCATCAATTTTTGTTCCTCTGCCAATCACCCATCAAACCATCCATTGGCACATCAGCAATTGGGACGACGGTCTCAGGCCGGCCATCGATGGTTGTGGTCGGTCGGTGTCTTGTTGGCGATGATTATGAAGAGATTGATCATCGGCCATAGGGTTTGGGGTTGTAATCGGGAAAGGAAATAAGGAAGAAGAAGGATTAACAGGTTCGGGTTTTGCATTTCGATCCAAAATCCGAAACTCGTTTGATTTTTAAAAAGGAGACTTTTGCAATTTAGTCTCGGATAAAGTAATTAATTTCATAAAGATCCTTCTAAAATTGCATTTTGGTTATTGTAATGAAGTTTATTACATGAAGACCCTATATTATTTTTAAGTCTTTATAATAAACTTTATTACATAAAGATCCTTTAATAATTATGATAAGGTCCCTATCATATGGTTTTGTTGCATAAAAGTCCAAAAATTTGCACATTATATGGTTAATTTTTGTGCTATTTGATTTGTTTATATACAAATAAAGTATTGCATGCCTATTATCATGTTGTTGATGATGTATTCATTTCATACTTTGCATGTAAGGTTTATTGTCACTATTTATAAAGAATTAAATTTTTTATTTGATTAATTCGGTGCGATCACCAGAGTGATCATGACTATGAACATTGTAAACAAAAAATTTCTATAATGTATAATTCTGGATAAATATAATTGATCCAATAAATTTAATAGTGTCATAATTACATCTAAGCTATTGAAATATTGATTAGCTTTCAAAGGAGCATCTTCATGTTCAATGTTTAGATGGATGAAATGATAGGACTATGTTGGATTGAGTGATATTTGCATACCAAAGATACAGTATTTGCTTGTATCCGATATGCATATCATATTAGGTTCACTAGTGATATGATATAACACTAAACAAGTATAACCACTAGCATGTTATGGCACTCACCCAAAGGAGACATAATGATGCACCTCGTTGCCTACCAAAGTTAAATATCAGAAAATTTATTTGCTTTGGATAAAGTTTTATTAGTCTCATTATTTGATAATAACATGCACATGTATTATTTATAGTATTAATTCCCACAATCATTAATAGTAGCATAGAAAAAAAAATTCTTAATGAATCCAAATTCTTGGAATAGAAAGAAAGAATAGTACTCATATTAGGATGTACTGACCTTGATCTAATATTTCGAGTAGATAAATCTTCACTACTTATAGATGAAAGTATACCACAATATAAGAGCTTTTTTTTTTGAGAAATGGGAGAATTCCAATCGTCTCAGTTTGCTCTTAAAAAAATTTAACTTGGTACATTAGGGGATCCATCCCTTCATGTCATAAGGCATGTGATTTCATAGATATTGTGGAGCAGTAATTTGTAAGCTCTGACAAAACAAAGGTTGGAATACATGAGCATATTATGGAGATAAGAAAATTATAGTGCAGTTAAATGATATTAAGATTTTTATACCAAATGCATTCTTGGTCCTCTTTATTCTCATTTCTTTCCATCAAGGTACGATCTTTTAAAGTTTCTATAATTCACATAATGAGGATTGGATAGTTAATACTGACCAAATATATGCAAAAAGAGAAGAGATTGATAGAGAAAGAGTATGAACTTTGCTTCATATCAAATTAGTAGAAAAACAGGTAAAGGAAGGATGCATCCAAAGTAAAGAGAAGAAAGTATTAACTGTGGCATCAGGTGAAGCCAACAATAAAGTGATCAAATGCTTCTTTTGCGAAAAGAAGGGACAACTAAAGAAAATTGCATACAGTATAAAAAATAGCTGCAAAAGGAATGATATCCTTTACTTTATGTATGTTTTGAATTCATTTTAGTAAATATTCCTAATTCTATCTAGTATATTGACTTTAGTGCATCTGTGCACATTGCCAATGACTTGCAAGATTTATTATTAAGAATGCCTTCAATTGAAAGTGAATGATGCATCGTTACTGGAAATCAAGCTAATTCACTTATCAAAGCAGTTGGATACTACAAGATAGTCTTAAATTCTGAAATTGGTTTTCATATTCTTTTGAAAACTTTCTATATTGTGGCATCGAATGTTGGGGCATACCTCTAAAAAAGGATCAAAAGGCTGATGAAAGATAGGATCTTAAGATTATTAAATTTTATTGATTTTGTGATGTGTTGGCTGCATAAAGGCTAAGTAGACATATACATCTAAGAAGGGTATTAAGAGGAGTTAAAGAAACTTTTTGAAATCATTCATATTGTTATATGTAAATCTTTTCTCCATGTCGAACAGGTAAAATATTTCATCACATTTATTGATGACTATTTATGATATATATTCGTACCTTCGGTTTGATAGGATTGATATTTTAAGGCCTTTAAGGAATTTGACACAAGGATAGAGAGACGATCAGAAAAATAATTAAAGTAGTCAAATCTAATAGAGATGGCAAATATTATAGTAAATATATGGAGATAGGACAAAGGTCAAGACCATTAGCAAAATTTCTAAAAAAATAGTGCACAATATTCCAGTACACAATATCAAGCACACCAGATTAGAACGACGTAGCTAAAGAGAGGAATCAGATGTTTAAAAAAATGGTTCAAGCTATGATAAGTTATTCTACCTTATTTATTCTCTTATGGAGTGAGGCTATAAAGACAGCTACGCATATGTTATATAGGGTCCCCATTAAGGTAGTTCAAAGGACTCCTTATGAGCTATGGACTGATAGGAAACCTAGTTTGGGACATGTATATGGAAATGTCTGACTGAAGCCAAAGTTTACAATCTATAAGAAAAGATGTTTGATCTCAGAATGGTCAATGATTTTCATTGATTATCTAGAGAGGTTAAAAGGTATAGATCAAGGTTTGCCATATCGTGCCGAACCGGCCGGTACACCCTATCTCGTACCGGACCGACGGAGAACCGGCACGATTCAGTCGATAAAATCGATACACCGGCAGGACCGAAGAAAAAGAACGGAAAGTGAGAAAGAGAGAGAGAGGGGAGGGAGGGAGGAAGATGGGAGCCGTCGGAGGCCGACGGTGGCCGGCTGCGGCCGTCGGAGGGCTTCCGAGCTCCGTATCGCCCGATAGGACTTTCAAGAAATAAAAAGAGAGAGAGAGCGTTCGGAGCGGGGTGGAGAACCTACCGGATGGATGGTGCCTCCGTTGCGAGGCTCCCGGTGGCCGGCGAGCCGATGCCGACGGTCTGAGGGCGGTTGAGCGGGCGGAACCGCGGCTCCGCCCCCTTCTTCTTTTCTGAACAGACGACGTCTGTTTCGATTTTTTCTTTTTTTTTTGTTTAACTTTATTGAAGTTCGGCAACTGGG
>KE504998.1:405061-423488 GCA_000441515.1 Elaeis oleifera | reverse complement strand
TACTTAAAATCATATTTTTAAAAAAATTGTGAACAGGGTGATGCCCCTGTTTCACGCCGGCGGCACCGTGCACGTGGACTGCACCCTCCGACGGCCACAGCGGGCAGTCGGAGGCCGTCCGGCGATCCTGCCGGCTCCTTCCCTCCACTTTTTTTTTCCTCTTTCTCTCTCTCTATTTCTCTTCTTTTTTTCTTTCGATTTGGATCATCGGTTCGGTACGGTATGAAACCATACCGAACCGTACCATTGGCTGGCCGAAACGGCCGGCGGTACCAGTTCAGCATACCTTGGTATAGATTTTATTATCCATCTCGTATACCACATATAGTAGAAACTAATAAAGCTTGATTTTTAAAGGATGATATATTTAGTTGGAGTAGAGAACCTCGAGATATCGTCTTTAAGGAAATACAGAATATATTCTATCTTGAAAAACAAACTAAAGTGATGATTTCTATAGTTATTCCTCGAGATAACATTCAAGGAGGGACCATCATGTCATCAAGTTCTATCTTATGAGGTCTTTATTGCTGAAGAAACACTGTCCAACCACCACCACTAGCAAATCAAAAGGACAGCTCTCTAAAGATCTACTAGAATAAGAAAATTTATTATACCTCCAGATTATGTGGTGTATCTGACAAATATGGGTGAAAAGGATATGACCTTAAGACATTCTTACAAGTCATAAAAGGTGAGAACTCCTTATAATGGTCGGATGTCATAAAAAAAAAGCTAGACTTTATGGATGATAATCATGTCTAGAAATAAATTGACCTATCTAAAGGGATGCAAGTAATAAGTTGCAAATAGATCTATATGATCAAAAGGAATCTCAATAGAAAGGTTTAACGGTATAAAACTAGGCTTATGGCAAAGAGATTCACACAAAGGAAGGCATTAACTTTAAAGAGATCTATTTTCTTTAGGATAGTCATGGCCTTAGTAGCTCATTTATGATTTAGAGCTATATCGGATGGATGTGAGAACGGCCTTCCTTAATGGTAATCTAGAAAAAGAGATCTATATGGAATAATCCGAGAGTTTTGTGGTTAATGGACAAGTACATATAGTTTGTAGATTAAAGAAATTTATTTATGAACTTAAACAAGTTTCCAAATGGTGGTATTTTGAATTTAATGAAAAAATCACTTCTTTGGGTTTGAAGAAAATAGTATTGATTAATACATATACCTGAAAATCAGTGGGAGTAAGTTCATAATTTTAGTATTATGTGGATAATATGCTGCTTACCACTAGTAATTTTGGTCTACTTAAAAAAATCAAACAGTTTCAATTTCTAAATTTGAGATGAAAAATATGGGTGAAGCTGCTAATGTTATCGGCTTTGAGATATACAGAGATGGATCCTTAAAGTTACTTGGACTATCTCAAAGGATTTATATCTCTAGAGTATTAGAGAAGTTAGGGATGGCAAAATATTCCTCCAAGGTTTCTTCTATTGTAAAGAGTGATAAATTTAATAAACCTTAATATCTAAGGATTGAGATAAAGAGAGAGAAAATAAGGTTCATAACATGTGCATTTGTTGTTGGGAGTTTGATCTATGCCTATGTTTCTATACGTCCAGACATTACTTTTGCTGTATCAATGCTTAAATATTATCAACATGATCCAAGACTGGAGTATTGGAAAGCTGCAAAAAAATCATGCATTATCTGTAAGGTACAAAAGTTTACGTGCTCATATATAATCGGTCTGATCATCATGAAGTAATAGACTACTAGGATTCGGACTTTGTTAGATACACCAATAGTAGGAAGTGTATTATCGGATCTATTTTCTACTTATAGATGTCATATCATGGATGAGCATAAAATGAGGTCTTATTCACTACATCCACTATGGAAGTAGAGTATGTAACTTGTATGAGACTTCCTCACAAGCTACATGGTTGTAGCATTTTATCACAAATTTAGAGTTGTTGACTCTATTATAGCAGACCGATAAAGATATACTATGATAATCATACAGTAAGATTCTTCTACAGTACAAAGAGTATAAATACCAATAGATATATTGGTATTCAATAATTGGATCATTATGAGAGAATAAAGGACAGTGTGTCTGTGGAATGTATTATAACTGTAGATCCGCTGACTAAAGAACTCACGGATTTTGAGGGATCATGTGGCTCATTAGCTTATTTTATGATTAATATTTATTGGACATTATGTATAGAGTTATCACATTGGATTTTATAATAAAATTTAATGTATTTTATTTTATATTGATCAGCTATTTATCATGTGATATAAAGATGATCAAGAAATAGATTTAAAATTTGCCTATTCATAAAATAAAATTTCACATAAACAACTTGATTGTGAGGTGTCATTAGTGTTGTGTGCATGAAAGATCGTTTGTTGATTGATAACGCATTTGCCACTATGATTTGCATGGATGATTATTTTGTAATTAAGTATATAATGTATATCCTATGGAGCAATTAAGTTTTAAATATGGATCCATGTTAGCTTTTCAATTATCATATCCAAATAATTTCATTAAAGATTTTTGAAATGTTTTAAATAATTAAAACAAAGATAATTATCTTAGGTTGGCCAAGTAGGAGAATGTTGGAATTTATCCGATTAAACCCCATCCAGATGTGGCCCACATTAATATGTATCGAGATTTGTTTTAGTTGGTTTAGTTTGATCTGGAATTTGACTAAAATAAGCCTCCAATAAAATGATAAGGATACCTGATGGTTATTGTGATAAAGTTAAACTCTATATAACTATTGTAGATAACGTCCATCTCAATCTTTGTGACTGGTTCAGATACTGCTTCTGATGAATAAGGCACCTTATAAAGGACACCTCCGACGGATTTAGTCTCCAACTCATCTGAGAGCTTATAAGGTCCTCTCCATTGAGAATACTTAGAGTTGGGATTGGAAACCAGGTGTTGCTCGTGGCTTGCGAGGAGCACATCCAGCTCAATTTCTTTTATGATTATAAGCAAGCTGATTCCAGAGATCGCGAATGGCATCGATTGCTTCTTCTTCAAGTTCTGTTGCCCGATAAAGTTCTAATACCTCTACTCATAGGTTCGTACCGGCTTTTATAGTATGTGCCAAGTGTGTAATCGTTTGATGTAGGGGCATAATGGTGCTGTAAAGTTCAGAACAGGCTATTTTTGCAAAAGAAAAAAAATGTGGCTTGTTTTTGGTAGAATAGAATTGAATGGAATTTTTTGGTGCTAAATCCCTTTGATTCTTTTGTGCTTTTTTTGAGAAAATCTATGTTACTGTTCAAAAGAAGTAAAGCTTATCCATTTCAAATAAATTTATCTGTGGGATAACATATTGATGAGCATTCCATGTTGTAGCCATTCAATGAGCTTAGAGCTGGAACAATGTATTTTGATGGATTACGTAAACAAGTAATCGATATGTAACCTCTCTCTTTCTCTACAAAATGTTGGGACACTGACAAAAGGAAGTCCATAGACTTTGTTCATGGATTCCCTAAAAAAGAATTTGTAGTAAATTATTCATCAGCGCTTGAGATCAAGCTGATGCAGCTGTTGTTAGATAATAAAGAAGATGAATGATTATCCCAAACAAAAAGTTGAGAGATAAGACTTTTAGGTACAATGCAATTAATAAATAGCATACACATCTCAGAATATCCTATTATACTTGCAAACACATATCCAGAGCTTGTACCTATTTTTTGGTATACCATAATATGTTACCGGTCTAGGAGATTCTTGCTTTCCATTTCAGACCATGAACTGCAAGCCTGGGTTGCAGTCAAAGAAGTGCTGACAAAAGCATTTGTGCTGCATATGAATTAATAATTTCTTACTGTTTAGGCTTGCTCAAGTTTCAAATTTGCACCATGTTTATTTGTTAATTTTTTCATCTTTGAATTTGCAGGTGTTTGCTGGCTTTGTAATAGCTAATCTTTCAGATCGCTTGTCCCAATTTTTGGGATTATAGCATCACCGAGCATGTTTTGCCTGAAGCAGGATATTGTTATTCTTTACACGAGCATTATTTACTCTGCATCTTAAGAGGAATCTGTCGCCTATGGAACTTTGCCGGTGTGTTTATGGGTCTTAGGTTGAAGTAAATTTCCAACTCATTCAATTTTGTTGGCAACTGGGAGCATTGTTTATGTTCCCATTGGTGCCGGGTAGCTCTAAATGCAATAAACAATTCTCTTTGAGCATTTTTTATTTACTTGTGATGTAAAATGTTTATCAAATGTATATAATCTCATTTCATGTTTTATGGTCTATCGAATAATGTATTGACTCGTCTGAATGGAATGTTCAGAAGACCAATGCTGCTTTTCTTCTTTTTCTTTCTTGTTTTTGTGTGTGTATGTGTGTCATGAAAGTTTGCTCGTGATTCGATTTCATTCAGCCTTCTTAGATTATTCACATCCAGCAATTCAGAAATACAGAATCTTCAGAACGTTCAGGAATGGATTGGTGATTGGAGTTGGATGGAGCAACATGAAACTACCTAGGCCTCAACGTGGAAACATTAGTTATTATATAGTGTATGAATGACCTTTGTTTCTAAACTTTGCATCCATTTCGTATGGCAGGTTTGGCCTAAGATTGGGCTTTTTCCAGGATGAGTTTATATCGGGTTTTATGGACTACACTTGAAGAACAATCTGACCTCTCTTTTTGTGAAATAGTTGACATGCTTGAGAGGAAATTAATAGATGGAAGATTGCAACATAGTGTGCATAAAATCCATGGATTAGCATATAGGAGAATGGTGTAAAAAATCTCTCCTTTCAGATCATAGCTGTTGGGATAGATCCGACAACTGTAGAACATGGATCATCCATCCAAGATCGCCTTAAGAGCTCTGACACCATCTGTTGTAGCAGAAAGACCAAAGAAGATAAACAAACACAATCAGATATGTGGTTCGGCCCAAGTGCCTACATCCACGGGACATGCAATGCTTCACTCATGAGAGAGAATAAAATACAGAGGAGATAACTCTCAACCTTCTCTCAATCCAGAAGCACTCATCCATATAATGCTCTCAAATAATGTCAAAAAGGCTCCCTCACAGATCTGCCAATCCAGAGTCCTCAACATCTCTGGACATCCTATGAGACTCTCAGCCGCTACATCATGCCTATCCTGTCCCTAGGCAATCCCGTTGTTCCAGGACACTCCTAGCTGTCGATATCCCTGGCGCTGCCTGAGACCCCTGGCTCTCCTTGAGATCTGCTCTCGATCTCCCAGAGATGCCCCTGGCGCTCCCAACTTATCCCTACCTATCATGGCCACTCCATCCGACCGAACTTAGGATAGTCCCGACTGTTTTCTGAGATACCTCCCTCGGCTGCTGCACCGTCGAGCCTCTCTCAACTCCGCACCACCAGGGATGCGCTACTGCAGCACTCCAGCACTCTCTGCCTCAGCCTCTACGCCGTCCTACTGAGATGTTTCCGAACCCCTTGTTGAGACCCCTGCTCATACCCCCTCTCGATCTCAGCAGGAGATTGAGAGTCTTTATCGCCGCTCTACGGCTCTCTGTAGGTCTCCACCTCCTTACAGTCGAATAGCCCAAAAGGCTTAAATCCCTTCTCCAATAAGCCCTAATACCATCACGGACGTCCGATCTATGCTGCCTACACTCATGGCCACTTGATCGCGCAAGACTCCTTTCTGATCACGCGAGATCATGCTTCCTAGCTGTCCGTAGCCGTTCGATCTTTCCTGAAAGCATCCTGGCCGTTGGATCAAGCCAGGAATCAGCCGCACACCATCCGATAGCGCAAAACACCTGAGAAAGGCCTGTGAAACCACTCCGGTCCACCATGGATCATGAGAAATCCAAAGAAAATGCCCTGCCAATCCATGCGGGTGCCCATAGATCATGGTTCACCGTGGACCGTGATGACAACCGCGTACTGGGCCCGTGCGCTATCGCTCCTGTGTTGGGCCTGGGCCGGCCATCGCGTGCGCCCATGCTGTCGTCCATACTGGGCCTGGGCATGACCCAATGCACTCGCACTATCATCGGCCTCCGTCGGCCCGCCACTGCTTCGGTCTTTATGCAGATTTTTTTCGAACATAATTTCTTCATTCGGACTCTATTTGGACTGTTCTTGATCTTGTTGGACTCCGCTTATCATCTCAAACTTTATTCTGAGTTTCTTGTGAACCGAATTTTGAGGCATCAGATTCTAACAATTTTCACTTCGACTCGATATTCAGCTCCACCTCAACTTTGAGAGCTTCTTGTATGATACCGCCCCCATGCCCTAGGGCAATCGCCTATTACTGATGAATCGGCCAATAGGGAAGTCAAGCCAGGCTGCTCGATCCCAATCGGAGTCTAAGGTCCGATCCACCTCCACCTGGAGCTCCACCTCGCACTGGGCTTCCTTTGACATCTTCCATGATAGACAACTCTACCTTCTTGCACATGAGAGTATCCACCTTGATTGCACCCTTCTTCAATCTTGATCACCTCTGCTACAACCCCTAGTACCATCTAGCTCCACCTGGTTCTGATACCAATTGTTGGGGTAGATCTGACAACTGTGGAACATGGATCACCTCCCTAAGATTGCCCTAAGAGCTCTGACACTACTTGTTATAGCAGAAAGATAGAAGAAGACAAACAAACACAATCATATACGTGGTTTGGCCTAAGTGCCTACATCTACGGGACATGCAATGCTCCACTCATGAGAGAGAATAAAATACAAAAAAGATAACTCTCAACCCTCTCTCAACATAGAAGCACTCACTCATATAATGCTCTCAAATAATCCCAAGAAGGCTCCCTCACAGATCTGTCAGTCCAGAGTCCGCGACACTCCTGGACACCCTATGAGACTCTCAGTCGCTGCATCATGCCCTAATCTATCTCTAGGCAACCGACTGTTCCAGGACACTCCTGACTGTTTCATGCCCTTGACGCTCCCTGAGACCCCTGGCTCTCCTTGAGATCTACTCTTGATCTCTCTGAGATGCCCCTGGCGCTCCCAACCTATCTCTACCTATCACGGCCACTCCATCTGGCCGAACTCAAGATACTTTCGATTGTTTTCCTGAGATACCTCCCTCGGCTGCTCCACTGCCGAGCCTCTTTCAGCTCCGTGCCACTAGGGATGCGCTACTGCAGCACTCTAGCGCTCCCTACCTTAGCTTCTGCGCTGCTCTACTGAGATGTTTCCGAGCCCCTTGTCGAGACCCCTGCTGATACCAAGATCGAGAGGCTCTGCCGCTGCTCTGCATCTCTCTACAAGGCTTAAATCCCTTCTCCTATAAGCCCTAATACCATCACGGACATCCGATCTATGCTGCTTGCGCTCATGGCCACCTGATCGCATAAGACTCCTTCCCGATCATGCGAGATCACACTTCCCAGCTGTCCGTAGCTGTTCGATCTCTCCTGAAAGCATCCTGGCTATTGGATCGCGTCAGGAATCAGCCGCACACCGTTCGATAGCGCAAAACACCTGGAAAAGGCCCGTAAAATCACTCTGATCCATCGTGGACCATGAGAAATCCAAGGAACGCCCTCTCGATCCCCTCGGGTGCCCATGGACCGTGGTCCACCATGGACTGCGATGACAACCGTGCGCTGGGCCGTCGTGCTATCGCTCTTGCACTGGCCTGGGCCGGCCATCACATATGCCGCGCTGTTGCCCGTGCTAGGCCTGGGTGCGGCCCATCGCACTACTAGCCTGGCTGCTGGGCCTGGCCTGCACTGCCGCTGGCCTCCACCGGTCCACCGTTACTTCGATCTCCGTGCAGACTTTTTTCGAGCGTAACTTCTTCATTCGGACTCTGTTTGGATTGTTCTTGGTCTCGTTGGACTCCGATCATCATCTCAAATCTTATTCTGAACTTTTTGTAGATCAAATCTCGAGGCATTAGATTCCAACAATAGCATTGTGAAATACAAGTATCACTAATTAAAGAGGGATGTCAGAATGGATTTATATGTACTCAAATCTAGAAGGCAGTTGGATAATTGTGATTTTTTTTTTTAATGGTAGTATAAGAGCAGAACTGGAGTCAGGGAAAAGGCAACAAATCAAACTTATGAGTATACATCAAAAAGGCCAAACAATATTTACATCTCCAAAACCTCACGCCTAGCCTATTAGCAAATAACCAGTTCAGTAGATCCAAGGAGATTGAAGCTGCATCAGTAAACAAGAAATTCCCATGCAAAGCTTGGCCTGCCAAATAATCAGCAACATGATTTGCCTCCCTATTGATGTGGGTAACAAAGAAATAAGATCTTGAGGAGCTCCCATCAATGATATCCATTAAGAGAGATCCGGCAGCTTTTGACTTAAAGAAATTTTGTATCCAGTCTATTACGATCTTTGAGTCTCCTTCAAGCCACACCTTGTCAAGCTGCGGGTTTTGCACAGCATTTGCCCTAGCCAGGCAGCAACAAGTTCAGCTTGTGGAACATTATGATCAACAGGTAGCTGACCATCTGCAGCAATAAAGGGACCAGCAAAGTTCCTTGTAAAAAAGATTGCAGATACATCTTGGTTAGATACAGCTGCATCAAAATTAATTTTAAACATCAAGGGAAGGGGATGCCACCACACTAGAGTAGGAAAATTGAGATGTCTAAACTGACTGTTAAAATTTTGATCACCTATAAACATAGCAGCATTCTAACACCAAACATCTCAAACAATGATTATGGGACTATTAGAGATATTTTGGAAAAGCCTTTCATTACGACCTTTCCTTGTACACCAAGCCACCCAAGCTAGCAAGACAGTGTACCACATCTCTACCTTATGCGTAGACAAGAATTCAATCAGCACCGACAAAGAGGATGGTGCAAAATGCCTGTCACTAAGCAAGGTAAGTGGTTGCTGACATTCCCTTGCAAACGAACAATCCATAATCGCATGGTTACTAGTTTCAAGTTCATTGCATTGGTCACAAGCCATACTCCAGAAATTATACCCAGCCTATTCAAAATGTGAGAAACCACTGCATTTGATTTGATCCAGACTAATTTTGATTAATCATCAATGAAACCTAGTAGAGCAGACAGTTGCTTAGGTTTGCTGAGTCTGTTCTTGAGTATCGATTAAAAATGATTCCTTATTGATAATGGCGGTCCCTTGCAATCTAAAACATTTCAAAACCCGCAAATGAAATTTGGATCATGACAATAAAATTCAATGATCCCTTCCTTCTTAAGGGTGCTTATCTCAAGATATATATATATATATATATATATATTCAAAGTGCAAGCGCATTTATCATGTTATATATATAGTGCAAAAAATTTTGTCAAATGGGGATCCTAGTTGATTCATGAAAAAGTTGTAGTGTAATAAATCACTTTATTTTGATATTTTTTTGGTCCACTAGATCGATGTAAATTTATTTAATATTATTTTAACTTAAAGATAATGGTATGACCGATCCCAATCTAGAAATACATTAGTATTTAACCACTAACCCAAATTTGGCATCACAAAAATGTCCTTTCCTTTTGTACAATAAAGGATGCCAGGGATGGATTATGAAAACTGAAGCATCACCGAAGTCGCCATTTGTGTATCACCCGGCTGGAGTGTTAGCTTCTCGAAATGTATGCACTGCTTGAAATGAAGCCAATCTTGAAGCTAAAACCTGAATGTCCTGAAGAAGCTCGTAAAAAGCTCTTGAGACAGCCTTGGATTTCCCACGATTTTGGGCACTCGGTTCAAGGTGTGACATGAAGTACCGATGCCAAAAATATCGCCGCAGGCATAATAGATCTTAAAGCAAACAATTTTTGTTATAACTTAAACAATTTTGGGACAATAATAGCAAGGATTCTATTAACTTGAACAAATAGCTGTGCGAGTATCACGGCAAACAAAAAAAAATTTAGTTGTGCAAGTAGGAGTAAACCTCATTGTATTTATTCATCCAAATGAGAACCAATGTCCACAAAGCTGAATAATTTACATGCAGTGCTGCTAGAATACTTGGTTGGACATCCTACAAGATGTCACACATTTAGCACACATGGTAATGGCCTTTGTTGCTGTTGAAATTGATCGAGATTAGAGAGAGGATGATTGAGCCTCGTGCAGGGATGCTGGCACTGGAGTGACCTGCAAACAAGTCCAAACTGGAGGTTGTAACTCCGATGAGGACCCTCCAACGCTCGAATCAGATTCAGAGAATAATGAAGTAGCAACAAGCTCTCTGAGAAAGGTTGATTGGCTTACCTGATCCTCGAGGCTCCGATGGTTTATATAGAAGGCTGTCGAATAGCTGGTTGCACAGCTGTGAGATCATGCGATCCCGAGATTATAGGACCGTCGGATATGCCATTGTGGGCGAGATAATCCAACCTTCAATCGCTCCATGAAATTGGGAAGTCAGTTATGTCTGAGTTGATCCACTTAGGGTGGACAGCTCGACTCTGTATAACGGTTGGTGGCTGTGGTGGTGGCTTGGCAATTTGAAGTAGCCTTCAACACTGTGCTGATCTGAGCGCTTATGGCAACCGTCGATCCAAGGCTCTCATGGTAACCACCATAATACTATCTCCTACTATTGAGTCTGAGGGTCAAGCGAAAGGAGTATTTCAAAAATACTTTGGATCGAGGGACGTACGTGATTTCGAATTGACATCTATCTGCAATATTTAAAATGGGTGACGTCAGCTTCACAATTGACATGGACGGTTGTGAACGATGGGACCATTCAGGTGTTAATCTTTTTTTTGAAATTTAATTATCCAATGACAGCTTTTCATTTCCTTCCCCCCTTTAAATTCGTGCTTCAAGAGCATCGAAAGATGATAGCAACCTTCGCCTGTTCTGTTGGTCTATTGCGATTTCTTGAGGCGAGATGGATCCCTAGAATGTGAAGAAGCTTGAATTGATATTGGCCCGTAGGAGGCAGGCCAGAGTTCTGTCCGTTGGCCCACTGGCTCCAGTGAGGGGTGACACCCAGGTTTCGATCGTCGTATCGAAATCTGAGATTGGAAGAGATGAGAATCCCACTCCGATCATCGAGCCTATGATTCCTTTGCCAACGGTCATGGTGGCCATACTCGAGGAGACCTCATTAGAAAAAATATTGGTGGAGCAAACACAAGGAGAGGATGCGAGCAACCCATCAAGAGCTTCGACGGAGGAAAGATGAGTGGAGGGTGCAATCGATCTTCTCGAAGGGATGTCGGAAGTGGGCACGAAGATCGAACGAAGATCGATGAGTTTCGAGAGCCGATGATGGGTGCCCAATGTATTCCTATAACTATCCTCCATGAAGGTCCCTCATAATCGGCGTCTTCTGCTCTCTCATCGATAGAGGATCTCCAAGTCACGGCAAGACTCCTGAGGGACTTTCTTCCTCCATTCGAAGGACGGCCTTGGATGGATGAGGAGCACAACAATTAATGTAAGCACCTTCAGATCTCTCATTTAGGTAAAAGGTCTCCAAATACTTATTTTTAATCTTCCATCACTTGCAATGCTTTTGACATTTATTCATAAAATTTTGCACAGGTGGGACATTACCTCGCTAATTTTGTTGGCTCCAACCCTAATGATCCATGAAACTTACGGCGGCAAGGGAGGAAATTGATTTGTTGAAATATCAACTGGAGCAAATGGAGAACAAGAATGGCAAACTGGCGAAGGAGCTCCACTCTTCTAAAGAGGCCCTCTACGAAGCTCGAGAGATGATTGATCGTCAAGATGAGAAATTGAGGCAGATTGAAAATGGATTGAGACTCTCGAGCGGCAGAGGTCTAAAGCCGAAAGAAGGATCGAGGATCTAGAGAGATAGATTAAAAGTCTCAAGAGACAGAGATTAGAGGCTGAGGGAACTACCATCAAACTCGTGATGATTTGGAGCAGCTGAGGAGGACACTCAGGGGAAGGAGAAGTCGAGATCTTTTCCTCCCAAAATTCATTCTTGAAGGAGTCCCAGCGAGGATCCGACTAAGAGGGCCAGAACTTCAAAAGGGATAAGCCACGGAGAAAGAATGCCTCAGGGTGATGGATGCTCTACTTCTAAAGGGATCCAGGCATCTCCAAAACTATCTGTTGAAACTCGGGAGATCCTGTCAGAAGTGGAGAATTTGAAGAAGTTGGAGGAGAGGAAGATAAATCACAAATTTCTCTAGGGCAAATTTATAGAGCAAGGGCTTTTACTGAAAAATGCTGAAAACAGAAAAAGTCAGTTGGCCAAGAATGGAGCCAAAATCATAATCCAAGCTTGTAAGACGGCATTCTTCACGAGTTTCAAGAAGTGTAGAACCATCATCCGGGTGCATTTCTCCTCAAACCTCGTCGAGCCCCTACAGAAGACTGTCTCGATGAGAGCTTGTTGGCTGTGGCAGTAGATAGTGTAGAGAGATTTACGAGGGCGTCCCACTTTTCTGCTGAGGTGAGTAATATTAACGTAGCCGTTCAGATCGAGAGGGATGTCAGCGCTGAGGAAAACTACTTCGTAGATAGCTGCCCTGGTGATGCTTCTAAGTAGTGGTTTACGTTTTCTTTTTTTTTTTTTATAATCTGGATCTTCCAGTCTTGTAATAGAATTTCATAGGAATATATAAATGCATTTGATTTTGGTTTCATATATGGATGGATACAAATCATGCTTTGAAGAATACTAATCGAGTGTCAATATATATTAGGTACCTGGCTATAACTTGAAATCATAAAACTTAATTAGCGTTGTAATTTAAGCAAGTGCATAATCTGGACTATTTTGAGCGAGGCATGGGCTAAGCCATAATTCGAATTGAAATCTGAGCTAGATTAAATTTAATTAAAATCATAAAATATAGTATGAATTATAATTTGAATTTCAATCTGGACCAGATGTCTCATACCTATCGTACAGCTTTCGAGAAAATTGGAATTCAAATTGTTTCTGCGTGGAGAGGTGTTGGTGCACGTCTATGCACGTCCTTTCGAAAGTGGCGTAAAACGTGATTAGCCTGCCACTGGCTTTAACTACCAAATTGGTAGCAGAAATTATATCAGCCAATGGTTGCCACATGTCGTGCACGTGTTCGCTTTTCGTTGATTCACATCTCCTACAATTAATGCACTGATGGGAGACGGCCTTTGGAGGTTTCATTGGTCCAAAATTATTTAAAACCTTAGACAAGACCATACATAGGCTCTACAAAGTTTCAAATTGTTCTTCTCCTCTTTTGGCGTAGGTGCTTCTTTCTTCCACCATCCTCTGTGTTTTGAGAGAAATGGCCTCCAGAGATTCTGCCTTTATGCCATTAGAATTCCAATCCGAGCTACCTGAGAGGGACATAGTAGTGTTTCATGGACAGTACCAGATCCTTCCAGAGTTTCAGTTAGAAGTTTCAGATCCAGACGACCGAGTCTACCAACCACCTCCAAGACAGATGAGCCTTTACAAGGAGTGTTTTCGAGCAGAGTTGCGGCTTCCTTTCCATCCCTTCTTTATGGCATTTCTCCAGTTCTTCGAGATATCGCCATGCATGATTGTGCCGAACTCTTGACGGCATATCTATGGCTTCGTCGTAGTATGTGTTTTGGTTGGAATCGATCCCAGTGTTATATTCTTTCGTCTCCTTTTTAGTCTTAGACGGCATCAAGACTCACACAGGTGGTGGTACATGATGCCTCGAAAGAAGAAAGATGGCTTTCGATTATAATTTTTGGGCATGCCTTCTGCTTTCAATGGTTGAAAACTGCGGTTCATCTTCGTTTCTCAGATGTCAGGTGAAGATTGGAGCTTTATCGTTTGGGGCAAACCTTAAGAGGCTGCGCTAAAGGAACCCCTGACGAACGGTTGCTTGAAGCAGAATTTAATAATTCTACGTGGCTTCAAGGTTCCAAATTTAAAGGAGCTGCCGTCGGCCCAGACACTATTTAATGTTGGCATCAGCCAGGCGCTCCTCAAAGTATATGAAGGTCGGCTACTTATGTCTTAAATTCTTTTGATTTTTGTTACTCCTATCTTGATAATCTAATTGTCTCGATTGTAGAGGTGGTTGCTGAGAAGAGCCTAAGTCCACCGAAAAGAAGATCCTATGAAAAAGGATAGTCGAACCCATGGGTGGATGGAGTACTCATATCAGAGTTGAGAGTCCTATATAGCCATCTTTGGAGTCAGAAGAATTTGGGCCTCCTCTTGTCGGCGACTTTGAAATCATGCGGGTGCATGGTGGCTTGCCTGTCGCTTCGGCTACTGCGGGCAACCAAGAGGACCAGGCAGACCAAGATTTTGAGGAGGTAATTTTGAGCTTGCTTACTCTTCCAAGTTCGCCAGCTCAAGCAGTACTCCCATTGTTGGTCCCTCCTCAGATGAGGTGACAGCCGAGATGGCTAGTGCGTCAGGAGCCGCTCCGGCCACTCTGATGCTCGAGACTTCAGCTTTGAGGAACCCCAGGATGGCAAGTGAGTTGCTCTCCGAAATGCTTCTTCCTGCTAGCGCAAACCAGCTGCTAAACATCCCTCGAAAGGAGATGAGAAAGCAGCTGTGAACTGTCTCATCTGGGTATGCTTTCTTCTGCAATTTTATTCACTTTGTATATATGCCTAATGTTTATTCACAAGGATCATTTTATTTTTTTATCAGCTCACCCATTATTTAAATGGATACATAGAGAGTTTCCATGAGCTTGTGAAAGAAAAGAAGAAGTTCGAGCTCAAGGTCAGGTTGCTCCAAGGTGCAAAGGAGAAGGCTGAAAGAGAAGCTGAAGAAGCCTCCATGAGAGCTAATACTACCAATAGGAGAGCTGAGGATGCTGAGACCGCATTAAGGAAAACTATCGAGGAGAACTCCTGATTGTTGGGAGAATAAAAGAGCTCGAGATCCAACTAGAGGCGGTAGAGAAGAAGGCAGTGGAGGTTGCTTCCAAGGCTGTTGAAGACTTTCGAGCCTTCGAGGAGTATGAGGACGAGAAAGTTGAATATTCTACTGATGCTTACGATGCTGGAAAGCAGTCAATCTAGGACAGGGTCGCTGTCAAGCATCCGAAATTAGATTTGGACTTCTTAGATAAAATTTAGAATCCCACCACAGTGGATGTCTCTATGACAGATGCCTCAGCTCCAGATGTTGCCTTGTAGTCTTTTGTTTTCTTTCTTTTGTAGTATGATGCTTCATGGTTATTGTAAAACTTAAAGGAATAAATAAGATATCTTAATCATACCTTATCTTTTTCACTTGCGCATGGTGATCCAAGGCGATTATTTGTTGATGCCACTTTGTAACAATTAATTAATAATACCGCTCCGAAAAGAGTAGCTGAGCGATAACTTCATTATGTTCTTTTAATGCAAGTGATCATATGGAATGACAGCTGCTGACTTTTCTGATAAGGTTACGCGTGGAAGAGAGCATAGGACGTGTAAGGATATACTATGTTTATATGTCCCGATCTGCAAAGCATCGTCAAGATTTATTCTGATAATGGGAAGGCACATTATTAATTATTTGATGGATAGCCACATCCCCGAACCTAATCTTTGCAAAAAAATACGTACCATACTTTTATGTTTACGAGCCAAAGTTCTAGCACACGAAAATCGAAGTATATACTTTATTCGATACAAACTCTATTTTTTTGAGGATCCACTGTGATAATGAGAAAGATTTCTACATATCCGACCAAATCAGTCAATAATATCGCAATCTGATAAATTGGTCCAGATCGGCTTACTAATAGGATGCCCCGATATGGTACAAAATTTAGCTTTAGACAATGATCCAATAAGAAGAATAACAGAAACTCTGGTATCGAATTTTTTAATAACAGTATCTATTAGAAATGAATTCTCTAGCATTTGATTCCTTACCGCCGAAGGATTTATTAGTACACTTGAAAGATAACCTAGAAAATAGAAAGAACAGCTTGATAATTGGTTTATATGGATCCTGTACGGTTGAGATTTCGATCGTTGATTGGCGATTGATGCAGACATTGGCGTCTATAAATAGAGACTGATCAGACGAAAAAATTCAATCTTCCATCTTCTTTCTTCGCAGAAACTCCTCTCTCCTGCCATGATGGCATCTCCCCTGTACTCCCCTTTGCATCCCTCTTTGCCATGGGTGAAGGCTAGGGTAAAGAAAAGATGGGTCTTTATAAGAGAAGCCTGAAGAAGGGTGAGAGCCAGGAGCATAGGTCTATTTTCCTCTCGTTAGGCACCTTCCACCTTACGGTCCCCATCAAGGCCCAGGGGTCATCACACCCCCCAATTCGAGCAGATTCCTCCGGAGGTCTGGGCTCGCTATATTCAAGAGTATCAGGATTCTACAGAGTTTAAAAGAGAGATCGTTGATATTGCCGTCGGTGGATTCATCGATGGTTTTGAGAATTATAAGGTCCGCCTGCTGCAGATAATACCGTATTTGGAGCTCCACTCCTTTCAACTCGGGAACAGCAATAAGGAAGCTTCCTCATCAAATGAGGACTGAGCCTCCTCATCCTTGAGCTGGGGATCGAGGAGAGTATCTGCCACTCGGTCATTGCTGTCACCTCTGACGATGAGAACTCCAGATTGGGTTTGCCGGCTGGTGGGGATGATCTTCCGGACTAGCATGATCTTTTCTTCGTGTAATGTGGCATTGAGAACACCATGTAAAAAAAATTTCTTCATTTTTTTTGTAAGGCGGTGCTTAAGGCACCCACCCTTTGTAAATATTTGAATTAATGAAAATTACCTTGCTTCTGTCATGCTTGTATCTCGTACCTATATTTATGTCTCTGGATTAGCGTACGAAGACTAGCTACGACTTGGGGAGCCTAGGATTACTTTAGTCGCACGTGGTTTCGACCTTAAGAATTTAGGCTCGCTCTAATCTAGGAGTCTTAACTAGGTGGTGTCTTGAACCAACCAGCGAGTCATTATGTGTTAGGGCTGATCAAGAATAGTTGGAGAAAGCAAAGCCATTTTGCTCGCAAGGCAACTAGTGCTTTGTTTATTGCGTGAGCAGCTACTCGTCTTCGACTCGGATCATGAGAAGTGGTTTGTGCTCAATTTGTCTTATGAGTGGCAAACTCAGCTTATCTTGATCCAAGAAGTAGTATGTGCCTATGGCATCTTGTGTCCTCTTCGATGGTATTCTGAGGGTCTGGCTAGTTAACCCTCACGAGAGGCAGTGTGTGCCTGCGGCATCTTGTACTCTTCTTATCTTCATGCAAGAGGCAGCGTGTGCCTACAATATCTTGTGCCCTCCTCGACAACCTTCTGAGGATCTGATTAGTTAGTCCTCACGAGAGGCAGCATGTGCCTGCGGCATCTTATGCTCTTCTCATTTTTGTGTAAGAGGCAGCATGTGGCTGCGGCATCTTGTGCTTACAGCATCTTGTGCCCTCTTTGATGGCCTTCTGAGGGTCTGGTTAGTTAGCTCTCATGAGAGGCAGCGTGTGCCTACAGCATCTTGTGCCTACGGCATCTTGTGCCCTTCTCGTCTTCATGCGAGAGACAGCATATGCCTGCAGCATCTTATGCCTATGGCATCTTGTGCCCTCCAAGATGACCTTCTGAGGGTCTGGTTAGTTAGCCCTCTGAAGGTTCCTTAGGGCCTCCCTTCGCTTCTCGTGTTACTTGGACTTAGTCAGGTTCCCGCCTTTTAAGTCACGGAGGTTTCCCAGATTGTCCTCCATGAATCGACTATAGCCACAACTAAGGAAACCTACAAATTAACCAGAAAGAGATTCTTTCGTGTCAATATTGAACCTGAAGACTCATTCGTATAAAAGATGTTACAATATCATTGATAGTACATACGGAGGTTAGCTAAATTTCATGGTCTGGAGATTAGCATCCCGTCGAGTTGTTTAAGCCTGTAAGTTTCAGGACGTATCACTTCGTCCACCTAATAAGGGTCTTCTCAGTTAGGTGACAGCTTCTCCTGCTCAGTGGGCTGTGAAATCTTAGCCCACTGTAATTGTCATGGCCCGGCCCGGCCCATGTAACAAACCCAGCCCACAAAGCCCAAATGAAAAAAAAGAGAAAAACATGGGAGAAGACTCCCGAAGGGAGTCTTCTTCCTCCTCTCGCCGGCTCCCAATCGGAGTCGGAAAGAGCCCCTCCGGCTCTATTTAAGGAGGAGAACTCTCCTCTCTCCCTCTCACTGAAGATCCTAAGCCCAGTCGGCGGCAATCGCCGAAAACCACCGCGGAGACCCATCCTTGTGCCGCCCATTTTGCTCGCCGGAAAAGTCTCGCCGGCGTCGAAGGTGAGCCTCCTCCCCTTCCTCTCTTCTCCTCCTTTCTCTCCGTGCCCGTGTGCACGATCGTCGGCGATCGGAGTCGCCAGATTTCTTTGAGAAAGGGATTCGGTCCCTTTTGAATGTTTGGGTGCCGATGGTCACCGCCGGCCACCGGCTTAGCCCTCCTCTTGCCGCTGGGTCGCCCCTCCTCCTGCCGACGGCCGCCCATGCCGGTTGCACCACCGGTCGGCCAGCC
>KE504998.1:372200-397027 GCA_000441515.1 Elaeis oleifera | reverse complement strand
GCCCTTAGATATGTACAGGAATGTGTCAGCCGATCTGGCATCTAGGGCAGACATCTAACACTAGTTGCCTCGGATCTATCCTACTCCATGCCTGATCGAAAACTTCACCATCAAATGGTAGCTTGACACGACAGCTTTTAGAATCCACAAGTTTGGACGATCGAGAATTGCATTGTAGGCTGAAGGGAGCTTAACCATCAAAAATTAACTTGAATTGTTGTTCACTGGGGTTGAGTACCCACGATGAGAGGCAACTTGATCATTCCCTCCAGGATCAGTGAGCTCCTGGAGAAACCTTGGATCAGGGTGTCGAATCTACTCAGCTGGTCAGATGTAAACTCCATCTAGGTGAAAATAGAAAAATACAAGATATCTATCGAGCTTTTATTATCAATAAAATACAGTGTACATTAAAATTAGTGGTATTCACTGTTACAACCACCGTATCATTGTGTGGGGCCAAGACACCTTCTGCATCGTGCTCGATGAAGATGATAGCCTCCATCTCCTGCTCACCCTCAAGCCTCGATTGCTTCATCTCTAGGGGCTCTGCTGACCCAGATGAACCCTAGTGATCATGTGAATCTCCCCATCGATGGGTTGCTCCTTTCCACCACCTATCCCCCCATCTGCCATCCTACCTGTTGCACTGGTGCAAGCTGTGGTTGAGGCAGAGGGAGTGGTTGCTGAGGTAAAGAGGTAGCTGTTGAACTCTCAAGTGTCGACGTTAAAGAGCTGCCCTTCGAATAAATGATTCAGCCTCCCCTATCTGACGAGTCTCTCGATCTCGTCACGGAGCTGATGGCAGTCTTTAGTATCATGGCCGTGGTCATGATAGTAAACCAATACTTATTGGGGTTGCGGCGGCGCTCCGGCTTCATCCGCATCTACTAAGGCTCAGGCAGCTTAGAACGTATCTACATCAACACCTCACTCCGAGAAATGGTCAGAGGTGTGTAGTTCTGGTAATGCCTAGGAGGTAAGGGCTATCTATCTCTCCTAGGAGGACTTCGAAACAGACAGTTTCAATCCTCATTTTTTCATCTCTGGAATGGAGACTGAGAGCGTCGGTGAATTTTCTCTCCTCACTTTGGGGAGCACTCCTTATTCGATCCTGTCACAACAGAACTAGCAGGACGATCATCAGCAAAGGCTTCCTCCGTGTGAGCATACTTTTTACACAGACGAGCATATCTAAAAAGTCTTAGGGTAGATTTTGGTCAATGACTTTTCAAGTCATTTTTCAATAGACCGCCCATCATCGCAGCCATCGCGGTCGACTGGTCCAAGTCACGAACTTCTAGGGTCGCCGCATTGAATCTATTCATAAAAGCGTAGATCGACTCACCCTCTTTTTGCTTGATGGTGTGGAGGTAATCAGGCCACCTTTGTTGTCGCCGACTGCTAATAAAATGGCTGACAAAGGATTGACATAAGTCTTCAAAAGAATAGATGGAGGTCAACTTCAAGCTTGAATACCACTGTCGGTAGGCCCTTTAAGAGTCGAAGGAACATCCGATAAAGGCTTGCAACAGATGCTCCTTGGAGGAGCATTGCCGCTTTAAAGATCTTCAAATGATCAATGGGATCGATGGTCCTATCATAAATCTCCAGTTGAGGCAATTTAAAGTGCAGGGGGAGCGGCTCCAGCATGATCCTTAGGATGAAGGATGGCTTGCTGTCGAACCCTTGTAAGACAACATCGAGGAATTATTATTGTTGAGAGCATTTTCTATCTTCTTGTCTAGTTGCTGGCCGAGCATCTGGAACCGTCTTTCGATGTCAAGATCTCGGACGGTGCAGGTCTCAGAGTGCGGAGGACAATGGCGATCAGGGTTGAATCATGCCCTGATCACAGGCTTGGAGATCGCCGTCTGGCCAATTGGGACCTAGGGTGGCTCTGATGAGTCGACCTCCTTTCAAACTTTGAGGAGGCACCTGTGGCTCTAGTTGAAGCGACAACTGTGGGATCGAGTTCTGTAAGGGCGCTACCAGGAGATCTGCAAGTTGCATCGCTGGACAGGGTGCAGGGGCAGCCTGAGTAGACTGCGGCACCATCTGAAGAGATGCAAGAAAAGTTTGGACCGCCTAGACTGCAGTCGTCAGATTTTGGATTTGCTGGAAAGTTGGTTGAACTGATCAGCCGTGACTGATGCTAGCTGGGCTGGTTGGGCTGGTGGCAGAACCTCCAACATCGTTGGCTGCACTTGGTTATGGACTTGGCCTACCGCCTGGTAGAAGACGGCGGCATTGGAGAGTCGGGAGGATGTTCATCTAGGAGCTATAATGTGAATGTGGCCCTTCCATCTGTTGCTACTGAAATCAGTCGAGATCGGAGAGAGGACGATTGAGCCTCACGTAGGGATGCTGGTGCTAGAGTGACCCACAAAATAAGTCCAAACCGAAGGTTGTGGCTCCAACGAGGACCCTCCGATGTTCAAATCAGATTCAGAGAATAATGAAACAATAACGAACTCTCTAAGAAGGATTGATTGGCTTATCTTATCCTCGGGGCTCCAATGGTTTATATAAAAGCTGTCGAACAACTGATTGCACAACTGTGAGATCATACGATCTCGAGATTGTAAGACCATTGGACATGCTATTGTGAGCGAGATAATCCAGCCTTCAATCATTCCTGCGAGATTGGGAGAGTCAGTTATGTCTGAGTTGATCCACTTGGGATGGACAGCTCAGCTCTGCATAACGGTTGGTAGCTGTGGTGGTGGCTTGGCAATTTGAATAGCTTTCGACACTGTGTCAATCCGAATGCTCATGGCAACCATCGATCTGAGGCTCTCACGACAACCACCGTAACAGCCTGCAAAGCTGGTTTGAGAATGAAAATTTTGCTTGTCAGATGGAAGTTGCTGTCGATAACATTTTCCAAAAAACGAAAAGGAACCGAACGAAGGAAAGCTTAATAATTCATTAGTTCTTTCAGGATTCTTCACCATTTGGTTCATTGAAAAATTGAACCAACCCGACTGAATTCCTGACACAATTTTGCCTAGATTTTACCAAGAATAGACTCAATAAGCAGCAATTCTTTAAGCCAGGTTCAGAAAGCAAAGCAATGCCTGAAATCTATGACAATCAGCATACCTTATTTCTACATAACATCCGGAATCAAACAAAACTGCTCGATGAATTATTAAGTTTAAAATTTGAACAGACTGCAACAATATGGAGACACTCACAACACATGAAGCTAGAAGAGACCATCCTCGCGAAAATACAAATAAGAACACCATTCTATAAGTAAATATATGAGGCTGTGAAGTGGACAAGAAGGGGTTACAGGCAAGGTGTCAGCAAGCTTTATATAACTTTTCTCACAGCAATGAATTTATAATAGTATACATGTGAATTCGTTAAATATGCAGCCGACATGCATAAAATTATGTGCTTGCACAAGAACAAGGTTCTTACACTAAATTGGCCAGCATCACAGACTCTAGGTCTTTCTTCTCAAAGCTCATTTTGCTTTTCTTTGAGGAAGGCAACAGATTCTTGCAGAATTTTCTCCCATATGCCAAACTGTTTATATGCTAAAAGGAGCACAGGTATTAAGTTTTATTTTCTTCTTCTCTGTGTTCTTTTTTGGCTTTAGTTCAATGAGAAAACATATACAAAGATAAGGACAGAAAATAGAGATTATAAAAGGATAATCATCATATCAGCATTAATACTACAAGAAATAATTAAAAAAGATTCTGTGAAGCACAGATAAGAAAAGCGAAAGCCCAAGCCTGCAACTAATATTCAACAGGTGTCAGCAGATTTTCCACATAAAGAGGCACCGTATCACTACAAGTCACCCACTTGGGAACATGCTCCACCTCTTCGCTTGCCATTTTCATCAAATCATGAAGAAATCCCCCTAAATTCAGTAGTTTCTGATGATTTTCTATCTCAGCTGGCACCAAGCATATAACTAGATTCTCTTCATTGTAGAACAGAGTCCGGTCAGTATAGGATTTGAGCTGGTCAGTATGGCCATTGGTCATGAGGATAAACCAATGCTTAGTTACAAATTTAAAAGCGATTTGAGATCATTAAAGTCAAAATTGCACGGTGAAGTTGCAACAAATCTATCAAGCATCAAGGTACCTGTGCCCTGTAATGAATATACTCATGGTGTTTCCCCAATAAAAATCTTATACATAAGAAAGTATCTTGATAAAAAGCAAATTCATTGTTGTCTAATCCAGAAATTTTAAGTAGTAGTTGCATTTTCTTCTATATGAAACATGGACTGTGGTGGTCTTTCCAAACCAAACAATGTTTCCTATGGCAGGCTGGCATTCTGGCAACAAATGCAATAAAACACAGACACTTTACAACATGCAACAAGTTAAGAGTTAATTGATATACGAGGCCCCCAATTTTCCATCAACCTAACAGCAACTGTAACTACATCTTTGAAAATAAAGTTGTTCTTTGAAGTTCAAAAATCCATCAGCCAACAAGCTTGGATGCACTAAAGTAACACAAGCACAACATCTCAATGAAGATTTCAGAGAACATCAGTAGGATATATAGCAACAAAAAATAATTTTGGATCAAATTGCCCTAACTACATCTTTGAAATAAAGTTGTTCTTTGAAGTTCAAAAATCCATCAGCCAACAAGCTTGGATGCACTAAATTAACACAAGCACAACATCTCAATGAAGATTTCAGAGAACATCAGTAGGATATATAGCAACAAAAATAATTTTGGATCAAATTGCCCCAAACAAGATCTCCTTGAAGTAGCAAAAACTTTTAATTCCTGAAAACAAACTCTGACTCATGCGGTCTAGCCCATGCTTAACACGAGATGTCTGAATTAATCACCAGGCAAATAATTACCCATTCAGTGTAGTTTTAATGCCATGCAACATACACCAACTGTAATAGTTATTTATCCAGTGAATGTATGATGCCATGTAACATGCACCACTTTTATTTCTGCCTGCATCAAACATTACTGGAGTAGCAGAGCAACATCTCACCTTTCAATACCATGTACCATGTCAAGGAGTGATGGCTCAAAGATAAGTCAGTCTGTAATTAAATGCCTACCAAAAGAAATACTTATCTTACAATCACATATTCTTTTCACTTTATCTATAGAATCAAAAGTTGGCAACATATTTGAGATAATTAATCCTTACCTCTCAAATACAAAAGAGGACATGCCATAAGGACAACAATTCACCAACTATAAGGTCCCATTCTCCTCTAGATGATAACCAATGACCAAAACACCAGATAGCATGATTGTACAAATGCACTTGCAGATTACATTTCCAGTACTTCCGATTCTTAAATGTCAACAACAATGCCACAGTATTGATGATGCATGCTTTGACAAGGTTATTACAATTTGACGAAACCCTCTTGAACACTTTAACTGTATACTTGATCTAGACATTCCTTTCATTTGAAAAACTCTAGTGACATATCATGTGATATCTGCCTGTTTTACATTCTTCTTATACAGATGAAACAGAAAAAAAATACTCCAAGTTTGTATCAATTTTTAGAACTTGCACAGAAAGGGGGCAGCATAAATCTCAAAGTGCAAGGGATAAGAGTCATAAGTTACCATATACGAAGAAAATATTTAAAAATGACAGGTATGATGTAAAAACAAAAAGAACGATTAGAATGAGTGTTGCACTTGCACTTGGTTAAATAAAGTTTCAATAAGAATACTCCATTGCGAAAGAAATTGGACAGATTGCAACTTCATTATCGATGTAAACTGTGTGCAATATTCAAATGGATGACAGATTGCTTACCATAATTAAGTTTGGCAATTAAATATACATGCACTGTCGTGCAATATAAGATTATCCCTCCAATAACAAATAAGCAAAGGCTAATAACAGATGGCATAAGACAAGGCAACAGGAAACATCTAATATGAGCCTCACCATGTGACATGTAGGCCTCTATTTACATAGCCTTCCATATAACCCTCAAGGCAAATTGGGGTCCCGCCTCCTGTTGTGAGGCGAGGCAACGCAGGCCTCAAACAATTTTATTTCTGAACAATATTTATACAGTCAATGAAATCTAAAGTTGAGATTTATCTTCATGACAAATTTAAGGCTTCAAAAGCATGAAAATTGCTGTCACGCTCTTTTTATTGTCATGGATCATCTGCAACCATGCAATGCCTTCACTTTCTTGCACCATCAGTGGCTTCCCTGCAAATATGCTGTGTTCTATTCATGGCGCACCCTTCTCTATTTCTCCCTAGATCCTCATGCGGCATCAAATCCTCCAATAGTACTGTCCCACCTCCCAGCATCCATATGCTCCTCCCTTAATATTGCTGCTACTTTGGCCTCAGAGAACTGAACCCCTCCACAAGTTCCGCTTGCATGCAAAGCTTGCTCAGATCCACTTGATGACACTACACATGCAACTTTTTCCGTTGGCCACAAACACCTGGATCCATTCTTCAACAAGTCTACCATACTTGCAAAGCCTCTGCATGGCTGCACCCATACACTTACCATGTGTTGTCTCCTCACCACCCATATCATCATCCCTTAACAATCTTCTGCCCACTTCCCTCTTCTCATAACTTGACAAACTTTCAAAAAAGAAAAAATTAATTAGCATTTTAGAAAGTTGTGAGAAAAAGCTTGTGCGACACATATATATTCTATTTGTGAATTCTTTTTCCATAAGATTTTACATGGAAATCCACCATGTTTACATTCATACTTACTAGGGTATTACAATCCACTTTATTGGGAATCACACTGCAATATTTTTCTCCACAATACCAGTAAACTTCTTACTTGTTCTACTCCAAATGTTGCAGAGAGAGAGCAAGAGAGAGAGACTCACTCCATCACAAGACACTTTATTAATGTCATTATAATGTTTGATCAAAACATAAATTCATCTTGTTGTGACCAGAACTAGATACAAGGGGCAGAATTCCCTGAATTTTGATCAGCATGTTCACACTCAGAGAGAGTGAGAGAGAGGACTCACTCCATTACAAGGCACTTTATTATTTCATTATAATTGATCAAAATGTGAAGAGTTCATGCTGTTGTTCCCAAAACTAGATACAAGGAGCAGAAATCCCTAAATTTCGATCAGCATGTTCAACTGCGAAATTTGGACTTTGTAGTTAATGATCTAGAATTGCTGGAAAGTGTAGGCCAATCAACTGCTTCTATACATAGCGATCATACATAAAGATGTATGAATTTGCTATCTTGTTGCATTATTCCTGTGAATGAGTTTCGTGCAAAAAGTCTGCCCTACAAGCATGCCCATACATCTGCCTAGTATTGTTCTTGTTAGCTTCCTTATCTTTGAACATTATCTTCTACTTCCAATGACTAGAATATCCACTTCTGTGAGATCTTTATGTTATAAATATAACTATATGAGGTATGCTGGTAGACCATCAATTAGAAAGAATGCAACAAGGAAGCAACATGCCAGGATACCTAGGCTTGACAACCGACTACATGAAGAGGAGAGGGACCAAATCTTGGACAATAAGAAGCTTTTTATCTCAATGGCAAAACCGGCAAAACTTCCAGCAAAAGAGCAATATAGAAATATGTTCATCTGTAAGGTGCCAGTTTCGTGGATCAAAGTATGATAGGCTGAACCAATATGGTATATATTACCTCAATCTTCTTTTTCTGATAAGTAAAATAACTTTATTAAGACATTTTTAAAGGGAGATTAATACCAGCTTCTAGTTTCCCTACAAGGCATTCACAAGTACATTAAAATGAAATACCTATCTGAAAGTGTCAAAATGAGCAAACAGTCGAGAACTTAACACACCATCAAACAACTAACCAAATAGTGTGCCTATAATGGTTTACAGAAAGCAATATGAGAATATCATGGACACCTGCATGCACACCCAAACACACACACACACATGCAGAGAGAGAGAGAGAGAGAGAGGGTCAATTGAAAAGAGAGTTCAAACTGAAGTCAAAACTGATTGCTATGTAAAACTATACCTTCAGAAAGAAGCTTTTCAATTGTTGAAAGGAACACGTCAAAATTTAGGTTCCCTTTTAGCCCCACATTCTCTTTTGCTTTATCAACGCTTAATAATTCATTGGTTAGAAGAAACCATCAGATCCAACCAATAACACATGTATTGGTTTCACCGCACAAAATTGCTCAAACTTGTCTTTAAATCAGAACAATAGGTGATCCAGAATGCAGCGGATTGAGAAGTTCGATCCACTCCAGTTTCAGCTAGAGCTTCTTATCGACCACCATCCCAAGTCACGAGGCACTCGCATTTTCACTTGCCTTACAGTAAAAAGTTTTCCGTATGTAGAACAGCATATATGCCTGCGATGCCCTCACAATATTTTCACTGACATGAGTAATCCATGCATCATCACATCTATACCATTGATTACTTGACCGCAGATAGGTTATGTAATGGCCAGCCTCTAGTCTACCACTGTGTGCAATCACTGCAAATAATTCAAACTCTGAAGCTAGCTCAGTAGCTGCATCAGAAATTTCACCATCAAGAGCAAAGATACGGTTGCCAAATCTGCTTCTCAGGACAGAGGATGATAGATAAGGTGCCATATCAAGAGAAAATGGAAAATGCAAATAGCGGTCAACCTTTCTTGACATCTTCTTGATTGATGAATGCTCGAACCTTTTTATATGAAAGCAAGTAACTAATGGGAGCTTCCTTATGGACATCTGTTTCAGTGATTCTTGCCTTATTTGCAGTGTTGACAGAAGAATTTTTGATCAGAATCTAATCTCTCAGGCCTTGTGAAGCGCTCCAAACATCCCATGAGTGTAGAAACTCCACAAGTTTGGCTGGATAATAATAAATTGTTCTCTCCGTTGCGTCCATGTGATTTCACAGGGGGCACATTCACAGAATTGTGGCTAGAATCCAAGTCTAAAGATATGTCCAAACATGGGTCATATGTGGTAGATGTGAAGCCACAAATGGTACAAATCACATCAGATCTCAAGACACCAGAGAACACCTTGTGAGCAATGCAACAGTCTCCATAGCCTGTTAGAAAAATGATAAGTTCATTAGAAAACTTTGACCATAGGGTATCTTAAAGAGGGAATATGCTGACAAACACACGCACGCATGCACGCAGACACAAAACGAAGAAGAGAAGAAGAGAAAACAATATCTATGGTTTTAACAGCATACTGGACAAAATACTCAAAACGTACTATCTCTATCGGATCAACATTTTATCCTAACAACATCTATGGCTTTAATAGCATACTTGACAAAAATACTCAAAACGTACAATCTCTAGCAGATCAACAATTTATCTTAACTGCCCTTAAAAGCAATTGCAAAGAACTGCTCTCAAGGAAATACTCATCCACCAGATTAGTGAGAAAAATGTTTGCTGGATGGTGTGTAACAAGTCCAACCATAATGTGATAAATTTATGACAGAGTTTACCTGATCATGTGATCCAGTTAAACAAGAAATTTTATGCTCATTTTGAATACTAACAATGTTGACAATTTTAGCAAACATCGATGGTGCTCAGATTATTTTTACCAGCACATAAACTTCAATCAACCACAAAAGTGCTGCACAGCCTTCTATTTATGACCTTGCAATGATGAAGACTAAGATATTGAAGTAATGCAGTGCAAACAGCTGAAGCTATATGTATGGAGTCGTGAGCTGCAAATTTGATGTGAAAACAATCATACAGCAAAAAAATGGTGAACATCAATGGTTTGATGCAGATCAATAAATGAACATTACAGTTTAATCAGGATCAGTACATAAACATCAAATTGACAAATTGCAGTAAATGAGTCACTCAGCATCTCAAAATTTTAACAGTGCAAATGTGCCAACATGCTCAAAGAAATGGAACCAATACATCAGAATCAAACTACCTTGGCTTTGAGGTTTGTGTTGGTCATACTCCAAGTTTCCATGGATGCCATCAAGCATAGAGATGAAAATTCATGTGCATCCTGTTGTTCATAGCTTGCCAGGTTTGATGCATGTTGCCACCAACTGCAGAGCCCAAGCTCAATAATCAGCAAAATCACATCTACCAGAACTTTTAAAGGAATTATATCTAAAATTCTAAGTAACTGATTTATCATGCCAGAAAATTTATGGTTACAGTTTTTTAATTGAAAACATAACAAGCAAGGGAATCATTGTATTGCAACATCTCAATCAATATATGAGAAACTTCAGGAGTAAAACAACGGTTGCTCGAAGCTTATCGAACCTTGAGACCATGATTGCATTAACTGACAGTTTAATTATCGCTGACAGAAAAGCTGTGCCCATAATAACAAGAAGCAACTTTTTGCAAGACCAAATACAAATAGGACAAAACTTTCCACGATTCAACAGAATCAACCAATTACATGTCTGCGTGATAACAAGGTTGGCAACTGTGCCAGAAGAACATGAGAGCAGGACAGGGTGACATTGTGGTATACAGATGGGTTTTGGATCTAAAGCACAAGTATCAGATGATCTAAACCGTATTTAAAATATGTCTAGGCAAAAAGTTATGAAATAAAAACATGAAATACAATATATTTTACATAGAACCACCTTGACACAGACAACTAAAATAAATTCAGTAATAAAAAACATGGAATACAATATATTTACATAGAAAAACTTGACACAGACAACTAAAATCAAATTCAGTCTATGTCAATACAAACAAGCAAGCAGGTAAAAGTTGAGGCCATCTTAATTTATCTTTTAATGAATCTAACAAAGACCTTGTTGGAAGAAGCATCTCTTGGTGCTAAGCATTGTCGAAAGATGTTACCATCCACCAAGGAGATGCAAAATCGATGCATGCACATAAAGAAAATTGTAATTGCAGTAGTACTTACACCATACCATTTTCAAGAATTGAACCCACCACAGAGTGCATGTTTGCTAGGAGGTTTAAAATGCACGTACTTGCATCATCTATATATGCAAAAAAATCTTAAGTAACTAGGGTCCAAGAAAATCAACATATTCATAATGTTACAATCTTATTTGCTCTTTAAAGCATAAACATCCAACGATGATATCCCAATACTTTAAAAAAAAAAAATGCTTCCGAGAAAAAAGCATTATTTTCATCAGTGGAGGACCAATTTATGCCAAGGAAAATAAAAGTGAAGAAAAAAATGACGTGATATATGATACAAACGACTGAGATCATGACTTCATTCATTTGACCAAGGTCTCGGCAACTAAAATTGCCTATAACAAATTCTAGAATCATAACCTGTTTGACTTACAGCAGAGACCTCTCTCTTTCAAGTTAAACTGTTTCATGAAAGGAAACAAGAGATGATATCACAGCTATTTCAAACAAACGAGAAAACTCTTTTTCAACTCTTGGTGCACCTTCTCTTACAAGCCATCCAATTCCAAGCATTAAAAAAATGAAATAGATAGCTTTTCCTAAACGCAGATTAAAAAAAAATGATAACTGATAGACAGCAAGAAGTTGCTGCTACCTTGGCTACCAACAATATTAGCCTAATAAAAATCATCTAAAAATGACGACATCAATACAAGAATACAACGAGAGAGGCGCAGAGAGAGGGAGCAGCAGCACAAACCTATAGAGAAACTTGGCGGGACTGTAGGGCGTCCGATCCCCGGAAAAGACGGCGGAGTACAGTGTATCAAGATCGCAAGCCAAGCAATCCGGCGACCCACCCAATGGGTTCCGGCGATCCCTCCCCTGCTGCCAGCATTGGCGCCCTTCTTCTTTCGTCCCTTCTGCTGGCAAACGAACCGGTCGTGCCGATCGCTCAAGAAGTAGTTCCGGAAAGGCGGCATGTGGAGCAGCACTTGGAGAACCGAGTTCATGAAGCACGTGCTCCCGAGATTGTTCAATCCCCTCAACCCCGCGGCGGGAAGAAGGAGACAACGTGGAGGTGTTGGCGGCGCCTGCGGAGGAGGGATCGGAGTCCGGGAAGAAAGCGGGCTCGATCCCCGCCGCATCGCCGCCCCTCCCCCGGATCCGCCGTCCACAGCCGGTGGTCCACCCTCCGCCGCTTCCTTAGGCTCTCCAGCCGCGAGCAGGAGGCGGAGGCGTGGGCGGCGGCGGTGGCCTGGGCGAGAACCACGGCCTTATCGAACTCGCTATCGTAGACCTGGTCGCCGCACGCGCAGCAGAACAGCTCCGCGCGGTCGACGTCGACGGCGATCTCGTGCCCCGGCCGGCACTCCTCGGCGTGGGCCGGCGCGTGGCGGGCAGCAGATGGCGGCGCAGGCGAGGCAGGCATACAGCCTCGGCTCCATTCCGCCGCCGCCGGCGGACGAGGAGGAGCAGAAGCCGCAGCGGGGATCTCGTGCGGGTCGCGACGAATCTCGGGGCGGCCGATGGGGCGGACGCGGAGACAGCGCTGGAGGGAGCGGAAGTGCTTCGCGCGGCCATGGGCATTGGATCGGTAGTCGGCGAGGTGGGGCACGGCGCTGGGAAGCGGAGGTCGCGGCGGCCGGCGACGATGGAGGAGGAGGAGGAGGAAGCGGACATAGGCAGCGGCGGAGGATCTGGCGGCGGCCCGTCGATCGTTTATACCGGTCAGCGGTGGCGGCGATAAGCCTCATCGATCGGATCAAGCCCGGGCTCGGTGTCGCGCGTCTCGGTTTCGGTTCCGATCGATCCAAGAAGACCCTATTGCAGCTTCATTTATTATATTTCTACTTATTAGATTATCTAACTGTTATTACTAATTATTTACTTACACGTTACTCATAACATTGCCCCCTTATTTTGGATCCCTGTCTCTCCCTAGCTCTAATAAGCGAGGAGGAAGAAGAGATGGAAACGGGAAGAAGAGACTCAAGTTTCTGTTTATATTCTTTTCTTTTTTTCTGGTCTTGCATAAATAAATACTACACAATGTTAGAATTAAAGTTTTTTGGTTTTTTGGGGGGAAGCTGGTTATCGGATCCAAAAAGAAAGAGAGAGAGGGGGAGTGGGCGATGGCTTCGCCAGATTCACCGGCTGAGAGAGACGGAAAGGGCTTTTGGAGTACAGACGGAAAGGTTAGGGAAGGGGTTGGCTCTTCGAGTGGGAGGGTAAGACGGGATTAGGTGCAGTAGTTGGCACAGGAGACTATGTTGTGGGGCGGGTGAGAGAGCCAGACGTAGGGGAACTTTTTTTGGGGGTTTGGGAACAGGGGTATATGTGAGGAGGTGAAAGGACTGGTGGTGGTTTTGCTGTAGGAGGAGAGAGATTTGGGCTGCGTTGGGTCTGCGGCAGGTGGGGAACTTGCTGGAAATTACGGGGAAAGAGTGGGAACGGCGAGGCTGTCTTCCGGCCGGTAACGATTGATTTATTTATTTATTTATTTATTTATGCATAACAAAAAACTCATAGCCAACCAAAAAGATAAAAAAAAAATTATACACCATGGATGATGTGAGTGGACGGTGCATGATGCATGCATCGTTCATGATAATTGATTCTCGAAATATGATATATAAAAATAATATTTATTTTTTCAAATTTTTTTAAAAATTTCTGTACACAGCAAGCAGTGTAGAAAATCCGACGTAAAACGCATCATTTTGTCCGATTGATCTACGTAGTCACTATTTTTCAATATACATTTAATATTTATAAATAATTTTTTATTAAAATTTATATAATAAAATTATTTATTTTTTAAAATTATAATATTTTATGTTTATATTATGATATTTTACGTTCAAAAATTATAATTTTATCCACATAATGTAATAATACGTATAGGATATCATATTTTTTAAAAAATAAAATATTTTATCATTCAAAATTTTCAAACGAAAGATCGATATAAATATTAAATACACGTCGAAAAATGATTGGATAAAATATTTTTTATATTATGATATCTTAGATTATAATATCCTCCACCGTATTATGTCATAAGATATCATAATTTTTTAAAAAAATAATATATTTTATTATACAAATATTTTAAAAATAAATTTATAAATATTAAATATATATTAAAAATTATGATCATGTAGATCAATTGATAAGGTCGTATGCTTTGCGTCGGATATTCTGCACCATCCTCAGTGCACAAAGAATTTCTCAGAACGTGAATAGAACCGGTGGTAACGTCTTTCTCGTTATCGTGCATGTTCAAGACTTAAAGTGACGGTAGAAAAAATCACGGTCATTTTGATACGTGAAAACAAAGGGATGGCAAATTGATTTTCCAGCATTTTCGAACAACTCTGTTCGAGGTAAATATCCAGTACTAAGCAAAACATCCAAAAAAAAAAAAAAAGAAATTGAAAGTCCACATCGAAGACAATAAGAACAATAAAAATACCAAAATGAACCTATAGTTACAGCATTATATTGGAGCAAAATACAGTTACAAATATAACATCATTATTTGTAATTCATAAAGGTTGTCAAGGAGTACAGACTCTGAACTGAGAACCTCCTCTGAAGAGAGAAGGTGTGTGACCAATCAGCCAATGTCCCAGTTCATTTCTATTTAATTTCTTAGACAAGGAACTCGGAGAGCATGGGCATGGGCACTATAGAGATCACCGATACACTGTCCTCTATATGACCGATAGAATAATAAAGCAAGATTAGGAGGCTTTCCTTTATCTTCTCCTTCTGTCAAAAAGTCAGTGATGGTACTGAAACGTTAATGCCCTGGAACAGTAGGCTTGCTTAGTTGTTGGTCTTAAGTTGCTTGCTACATCATGTAATCCCATTTGTAGAAGATTCTATCATAAGCACAGATTACAAGTCAAATATATCTCGAATCCCTTTCAGCCGACGCATATCCATTGATTGCAACACGAGCCTATTTTTCTCTGCAAGTGATCTTATCTACCATGCTTTTATCTTTTCCTTTCACATTGCACTTCTCTTTAAGCTTCAGCTATCTTTACCAAGTACTTGCATTTTTAACATGCTATCCTCTACAAGCAAACTTAAATCTGTATAAATCCAGAAAGTAGTCACGACCAACAAAGCTTATTTAATTAATTACCGTAGCTTGTGGACAAATGATCACTCTGGACAAAAGTTTTACAGGCATTTCGTAAAATTAACTTTAAATAATCAACCAATAGTTTACACTCAACGAGAACACCATCTTTGAGAAACTTTGACAGTCTCAACACTGTCCTAAAAACGCAAATGATACACAAACAATGAAACCAACAGAAGTATTAGTCCCCAAAGTCCCTTCTCCAACCAAAGCGCCACCTCGCTCACTCACCTTTTTATTCAACGGGATTCTCATTGGGCAAATGAGGCCATTGTGGAGACCAAAAAATGTCAGCTGTAGCTGCACATATCCTGCATGTTGAACTCCCAAAGCATAGAGTTGGAGTTGTTGACAGATCGGTCTATATTACATTGGTTGGTAGAATGATGAAGTCAGGGTATAGGAGATGCGAGAGAGGGGCCCAAGCTGTTGAACCAGCTCATTGATGTCCTTGACGATGTCGAAAACAGCATCAGGCTGTGCCAGTTTTAATGCATTCTGTGACATCCTCTTTAACTCTTCTGATTCGGGGCCAAACCAACGAGCAACCAGACTGGCTGTTTGCTTTGAGCTCTTAGAGAACACTCCAGCTCCATTGTCAACGACATAGGGTACATTGCCCACTTCCTGCAGCACCAACAAGATTCGGGTCATCCTCGTCACAGAAAACCTCTGACCAAAAGCATTGCCTGAGGATGGTTTCATAGTGGCAGTACAGCATGTAATGAAGCCAAATGACCAAGATGAAGAATCCTAGATTCAATTGCTCCTACACACGGCATGCACCTAAGACATATTATCATCTGCTAGCCCAAACTTTAAGATGGCCCCTCGTAGCTCTCAGAATGTGTTGGACATCACATGTAAATTATATTCATATAGATATTACAGGTGACAGTATATACAAAAACAGCATGATAGCTCATGGGTAGAATTTTAAGAAATGTCTCACTGCACTAACAAGACTGCCTATTTAATGAACGAATAGTGGTTAATTAGGGATTCAGTAGGTTAAAGTTTAGAGTACTATAATCTATCTTGACTAGAAAACTTAGGCATTGATGAATCCATGATAGCAAAATGGTTCTCTACTGATAAGACCATGCTTATCAGTTGCTTAATATGGTATATATAGAGTTCGTGTGCATTTATTTCAGCACAAACCTGTCCAGGGATGAAGTCATTGAGGATAATAGGAAGTCCCCTAATCAGAGCTTCAGCAATAGTACCTGGTCCCGCCTGACAAAGCAAAAGAGATGCTCAAAGAATCAGTCACCGCAAGAATAGCAGGAAGGTTGATTCAGATCATAAAGAGAACAGCATACCTTTGTTATAATGCAATCACAAGCTCCCATCCATTTCTCCATCTGGGTCTCAAATCCTCTTATCTGCAACCACAAATCAACTCCAAATGGTTATGCTTCCAACCAAAGCTTTAAAAGTACAATCTAGATCTGCTTTACGGTCTGTAAGCATTTAAATACCTTCACAGGGATTTTCCATGGATGAGCTTGCAGTGCAGAGCTCAAAGTTTGGTTACGGCCACAAATGACGACTAGCTGCCCGATTGGTCGGTCATGCTCCTTGTCAAATAGAGATTCTCCAAGAGCCTTCGCAGTCTTCTTGACTGGACCCATTCCCTCACCTCCTCCCATCAGCAACACTGCAGGCAATTCAGGATCCATCTCAAGCTCCTTCCTCAAGTCCTCCTGTTTAACACATAACTCAGATCACAGAGAACTCTCAAAAGCAAAGCTAGACCTATTAGATTGTCGACATCAAACCTTGACCAGAACTGCACGACAGAAGGATGGTCGGATTGGCAAACCAAACACTCGAATTTGAGAAGGCTCTAGGCCATCCAGCAATGCCCTCTTGGAAACTTCCTCTGAAGGGCAGTAGCATCTGTTGACACCAGTGTGGAACCTGAAGAAAATTGGTTCTTCTATGAATTGAAGTTTACAACAGAGAGCATTTGCTCTAAAATGCTATATCACTAATGCATATATGGTAATGGCATCCAGAATTCCATGAAGTAGTTGAACATACCATGTGGGATGGCAAGTGTTGAGGTCGGTGATGATGGTAACAAAAACTACTCGGTTCTGAAGGCCCTGCCACTTGAGCACCCACAAAGGAATGTGCTGCATGAGGGGATGGACACTGATGATGATGTCTGGCTTGTACTTCTTCAAACCAGCCTCCACCTTCCTTCAGCCACAAATATTAAGCAAGTCAGACTTACAATAATGTTTCCTCTGCTGAACTTGGGAAAATTTAGAAAATGCAAAATAATGAGCCTTTTAGTCAGGGTTGCTGCTGTGGACAGAGGTTTTAGATTGCATTTATCTCTTAGTTTCCTCTATCTCTTTGCTTTCTTCTTACTTTGTTTCTTGAAATGGTTTGCAGGAACACCTTTTTTGCATGATTTCACCAATTACTCAAACACATGCAATTAAAAAAAAAAAAAAGGAAAGGAAAGAAAGAAAGAGAACAACCCTTTCCACAATAAAACATCAAATCAAATTCAAGGGTCCTATTTGTCGTAGCACTGTGGCCAGCAATACAATGACCTCAAATATTTTGCAGCACAATACAAAATTTTCAACAAAAATTGAAGAACAAGTACATGACTATCAGCAAATAGAAAGGAAGATCAAGCCAGGGTGTCAACATTTGCCATTCCTCAATGGATGGCAACAGCAATAGCATGAAGAAGAAAACTAAATAATATAATTAGATTAAAGGGTGAGTCGCATGGTTTGGAAGGAAACAAGATATCATATTCCAATTAAGTACTGCAGTTGTACACTATAAATAATTCGGTCCAAAAACAATGAGAGTCGTGCGGAGAGACTACTGTTGTCTGTGTTCTTCTTAAGAATTTTGAGGAAAAGAAACAAGAGAGCAGAGGTGAAAGAACCATACTTGGCATAGAAGGCAGCAAGGGAAGCAAGATATAAGCAGTGGACCCAACGAGGAGAGGTACTGTGGAAGGCCACCTTCCACAGCTGGACATGCTTCACCATGAACTTGTATGACCGCTCCATGTCGGTCAGTGGCCAACCAGCATGTTCTTTGAACAAATCCTTCACAAATACCTACAATTTTCACAGGAAATAAAATCTAAGTAAAATCATACATATCAAAGGAAACCTGGCCCCTAATAATCATTTAATTGGCAATTTATAGCTGGAAGATCACGTAGGAGAGAATCCAAAACAATTTTCACCAATATGAATTAAGTTTCTTTCTAAAGATAGAGTTTGAAAGAAAACCAGCGATACGTGTAGCACTAACAAGAGCATTATGAACCTAAAATCAAATTTGAAGCAAGAAAACAAATAATCTATTGAAAAGATGCAAGAAAGAGAAAAAAAAAATATAATCACATAAAAGCCCGAATGAAAGCTCGAGCAAGCAAGAAAGCAAAGATTTAGAGGAGGGAATAAAAGGAAAGCAAAGATCTAGTCATGAAACCCCCCACGAAAATCAGAAATTAGAAAAACAGAACACTCAAATTTAAAAATAAAAATAAAGAGGCAATAATTCCAGCAATCCAGGGACTCCAACACCAATCCTTCCAGCAAATCACACAAGAAACCTCGAAATCCATCAGCCAGATCAAAGAAAGACAACACTTTTGCATGTAAATTCGAAAACTCAGAAGAAAAGGATAATACTTGAACGTTCGCCAGACTCCAAGATTTCATCTTTGGATGTGGAATCAAATCCCATTAAAAAAAAAAAATTACAGCACCTTCAGGACTCCAAAGAAAAAGATTTCTATAAAGTAACAGGAAAAAAAAAAAACTACGAAATCCATGGACCACGCAGATAAAGCTAGAAACAGGGGAATAGTGGAAGAAGGGTTCGAAGAATTTCGTACCTTGTACTCATCCCGAACTCGATGCGGAAGGCGTCGCGGATGGCCTCCGCGGAGGCGCGATGCCCACCCCAGTATCGCTCATAAGAATCAGCACGTTCTTGGTCCGCTCCGCCCCAACTGGACGAGCTCCATGGTCCCCTCCTCCTCCTCCCAGAACCCAGGCTCATCGTCATCGTTGATCCCACCGGCGTTGGCCGGCTCGCCCCACGTCGAGCTCCTCTTGTGCTTCTGCTGCCGCTCCTCCTGCTGCTGGTGGTAGGCCAGCACGGTCTGGAACACGGCCTCCCTTATCGACCTCCGCGGCGACACCACCGACATCACCATTGCTCCGCCACCGCCGCTGGAGAAGGATCCTAGTGGAGGGCCGCCGTAACCTCCGCACGATCTCTCAGGAATTGGTTGAGAGAGAGGAGCGAGGGCGAGGGCGAGGGCGAGGGCGAGAGGAGAAGAACAGCGTTATATTTCTCAACGGTTGGGGGAGGTGGAAGCCGAGCTGGCGAAGCCTGCGGCCAAGACTAAAGGAGTAATTAGGTGTTTAATTTAATTAAATATTGGTGCTTTATTGTTAGATTCGGGAATAATTCCCGGCATTTGCCTCGGTTTTAACTTTAATGCTGACCGTTTGATTCGCATCTCCTAATGGAATCGACTCGCCGAGAGATTCGCCCGCGATGGTGGTCGGGAGCTATCCGTTCTGGCGATCCTCAGGATGGGTTTTGTTAGGTTGTTCCTGGGCTACGTGTCGGATGGTGACTTGTGATATTTATTATGCTTGCTATGCGACATACAATATACGATATATTTCTCATTTTTAAAATATTTTCAAACAACAGTACATCAATCTTGCAAGTTAAATTTCTTTAAGTTTCTATAAGCCAAATTTTTGTGACTTCAGTTAACCTAATCCCATAGGACTAAGAATTAGGGTTCGATGACTGAAACATATCCTCAACCAAGAAAAGTTTTAAGGTAGATGGATTGTTGGTGTCATGGAAATGTATTCTGCGTTGATTGGTTCATGGAATAGTGACAGCAGAATACAGTTCCCAGCAAAGGAAATGATATCTTCGTGTTAATGAAGACTGAAAGAGATGTTTCACATTTGCACAAGTCCTTGCAGGAAACGTCATAGGAAAATTCTTTACTTCAGTTCAACGAGCACATTCTTTCAATCTCTATTATTAACTTCTTTGTTAAGAGACTTCAATAGCAAGCTAGTACCTTCCACAGCAAAGATGACATCCCTTTACATAATTAGACTAGTCCTTAAAAACAATCCTCGACATTATGGGGACAAATATTTAATTTATATGTTACTTTTAAATGAGACACCGTGAATGTTAAAGGCTTGTTTTGGACATCCTGACAAACTATTCATAAATTATAGTTTATAATGTAATAATTCAAGATCTCATCAAAAAAGATTAATCGGATGATATTATTTAGATTTTTTGATCCTATATAAAAATCTAAATTTTTTAATGAGTAATTAATGTATGACTAAATAAATATTTATATAGATCTTCACGTACTCTGCCATAATAAAGATCCAAATCCATATATTCATTCATGAATATCACGATTGATCTATAGTCAGTCTCAATAAATCCATATTGCCCTATCTTCAAATCCATATGAGTTATGGATTGGATCTGTTCTTATACGATTTATAATAATTCAGAATCTTATTCAAACAGACTAGCTGAAAGATATAATTTAGGTTTATTGATTCTGTATAATTACTTACGATATTTTGAGTGAATAACTGATGTTGACTAAATGTGCATCCATCGGAATCCTTATAGAAGGCCAAGAAGAAATTAGCTAAGAAGATGATGGGGTCGAGAGTATTTTTTTTTTTTTCGATTAGAAAATTTTATCTTATTTATGAAAAAATTAAGATACTAGAAATAATCTAATGGGGAATCTAGTGTTCTCATTTTTCCTTTATGGATTTATGGCCCGCAAAGCTGCTGTATTCCATCAATTTCCATCTTGTGACTGCCCATCTCTTTATAATTAAATTCTGTTCCCCCCATAAAGCAGGACCTAAATAACCATTAAAAGCAAAGATTAAAATCAAATTTTTAATTAATAAAGACTTAACTCATATCAGTTCAATTGACTTGTTGTACAACAACCAGTCAAAACGGTGGATCTTAGTTTCCATTGAGAAAATAGCCTAGAAATTAGTTGAGGCCGAATAGATGACTCATTGTACAACAACAGTCAGTCAAAGCGGTGGATCTCAGTTTTCCATTGAGAAGATAGCAATAGATGGTCAGCCAGACTCCCTTCTGCTCCCAAATCGAGATCAAATTAAGCAAGGCCTTCCATTACTCCACCAACTTGGTGGGGCTCTTGTTTACCTTTAAGCCAAGGTGGGGCATATTTGGATTTTAGTGTGTTAAAATGAGCTACCGACGTCAGCAAGGAATCAGACAGCGCCAAAAGCCGGGCCCAGTAATATTCTGGATTAGAAAAATATTTTATGTATCGCTCGTGGTGCACAGACATGGAACACCGCTTCATCTTATTAGATTATATAATCATTATTTTTAATATATATTAATATTTATAATTTATTTTTATTAAATTTAATAATAAAATATTTTTTTAAAATTATGATATTTTTTTTAAAAATTATGACATTCCTTCACAAAAATTATGACATCCTTCTTTTTCAAAAAAAAATTAAGACATTCTTTCACAGAATTATGACATCTCTTCATAAAAATTATGACAATTTTTCTTCACAAAATTCTAACACTCTCTGATATAATCGACAACAAAGAAGCAACCTAATCCACTATGTTGTTCGGCTCTCGAAAGACATGTTAAACAGTCGTCGTAAAAGAATGATAGTGAGACTTTTAGATATTATGGAGTAGCGGATGAACTTCTAGCTACTTCGTCTCATCTCGAATTCAGCCAATAATTATTATAGAGTTATTCTCTATGAAAATTTTTTCGTCCGTAGCTTCTATCATACATAGATGATGTCTATCTAGATGACTCATCAGCTCAAAAGAAAGGATGTCTAATTTCTTACTAGTGGTGAACCATCGCTTGATAATTACTTGGGTGAATAAACTGGATGGTTAAATGGGACTGGGGACTGGGGCCTGGGTTGGTGTGTTGGGTGTGCTTTTGTTGGGCTCTCCATTAGGTTGGTCATGACAGTAACCGCTGTTTTGGATTGGATGGTGCCCCTTTACAGCATGGTGGCTGAGATTTTTTCGTGCACAGAGACCGGTAGGAGTTGGCCGGCGGTTTAACGTGGACTTCCGGATTGGGTCATACTGGAGTCAACACCATGCGATGAAAGCAGTGGGAGAGGCATTGAATAAGACAGCGGGAAAGCCCGGAGCCAGCAATCGGTATAATAGAAAAATCAGCAGAGTTGCAGAAAGAAGAGATGTTTCTGGACAGGAATTATATTGGAGCCAGAGCAAGAAACTGCAATAAAATTTTTTTTGGTAAACAAGAGGGTTGGAGGGGCATCTTGATGTGGCTATCTTCTTTAGGCATGATCATAAGGCTCCCAATCCTGTTGAAGATTATTCGATTCAGAGGATAAATTTAAGAGAAGAACCCTTCTTCCCACTATATAGACGAATCCAACGGATGAATACGTCATCCCAGCATCATCGAAATCTGACAGATCAGAAACTGCTTCCAATATTTATGCCCAAGCCATCAGGGTTAACTCCTTCTCGATCATTCGCATTCTGTCATTTAATCAAAACCCCGACGTCCGTCGTGACTCGCATCCGGATCACTTGCATGGAAGCCAAAGCCCTTTCCACCAGGCCACTCCCTCGACGGCGAAACTTCAATAAAATTAATAGAATCTATGGCCAGAGGAATTATTAGATGGTCGTGATCCATCCTAAATCTAGAATGAAATGCATCCATCTAATAAATATCATCCTAGGATAAAATGACCTTATAAGTTCTCCAAGTGCACGGGGCTGCTGGCCAACGGCATGGCGTTCCCTCTCATAAATTCATGCTTAAAAGGTGGCGAAGCATTAGCTCAGTGGTCAGCCCCAAGCAAGGCCAGGGATTCAAGTCAAGTTGGCCTATCCTTCCTGATTTCTATCCTCCTATGAAATTTTTGAATAAAATTCCCAGATTTGTGAGTAAAAGAATCCATCCAGATATCATCCTAGATCTAAAGAGTAAGCCTTTCAGAATGTCATACTATTGGACCTAGAGTTCTTGAGATGTCCAAGGCAAATTAAGGAGCAGGGACTAGAGTTATGCTTGGCATGACTGCTGGTTTCCATTCTGTCTTCTAACTATTAAATCTGCCTTCTACTAGAAACCACTCACTAGATTAAGGGTTCAGCTCGTGCATGTGTATAACAGAAGGCATGCAGTTCAAAAAAGTGTTTTGACTGATTTCAATTTGCCCAATTGATTGATGGTGAGGAAACTTCAATGTTTTTGTTTATTTACTTTTCATTATGTTATTATTATTGGCAGTGGGTTTTTCATTCATATATATGTTGTAGATTTAAATAAGAATAATCATGGCTTATGATGCCTAATGTTAACTAATGGACCCTAAAAATTTAGCTATAAATCATGGCCAACCATCTTTTACAATTTCGCATTGTTGATGAAATCTGATGGCCGGCCATCTTTTATAAATTTTCTCCTAACCCTGTAACAAGCCCATATTGTTGTATTCAAGTTAAGTTGAAGTCTACGGATCAGTCAACCAAGGTCAAGCCGGACCTTGCCCACTTGCATCCTTAAGGTCATGGGCTCAGCCTTGTTTAGGTTGGAGTTTTATGCTGTTACGACTGGCCCAGTTATATATTGACATCCGCACTAACTAGAGTCTCCAAGCTACTGAAAAGGCCTATACATAATTCAAACAAGTTCATGGTAAAAGATTCTGCATCAGCCCATGTTCTACAAGTTTTGTCTTTAAAATTCTTAAGTACACCCGCAGAAACCATTACAAGAAAAGTTTCATCAAATCCTAATTTCATGTGAATTCAAACAATTATACATGTGCACATATGTATTTGTTCTATGATGGAAACCAGAATAGACTGGTACCTCATACATCCAAATTTATCTCAAAATGCCCTTATAGCTCAAGGTACATCTAATGGTGTGAGCCAAGGAGATATGATAATATATGAAAGTGCAATACTTTCTGTCTCAAATTTTGCCTCTACACGTTTTTATGTGTCTTTTTCAATAAGAACATCTTGACTCTATGTTGAACATTCGAAATGATAATCTGATGTACATGCATGATTACGACCGATAATGATGTTGTTAGACACCATCGGGACGGAGCCAAAAACTTGATGCAAGAGGAGCATCATTATCATTGTTTAAAGTTGGAATAAGCTATATACCAGAAGAAACTAACAACTGATTCACATTGTGAAATTTTAAATAATATACAGGATATAAACTAAACTTACCCTAAATACTGAATTTTCCAAAAGTGTTTGTTGCTATGGATTGTGTTTTGTATCATAGTGTATAGATACCAATTTTTTAAGCACGCATCAACATGGACTAAAATATGTATGAAAAGATCAACTATGAAAATAAATAACATAGAGGGGATAAAAAAATTGTATGTTGTTGGGATATACCGACTGACCCTGACGCCGACTGATCATGCTTGCCGACCCACCAATGCCGGCTCTCCGACACCGACCGGCGACAACTCCTCTACAGGTCCCGACGCAGGCCCATCCTCAAGATAGACCAACCGACCGACTCCGCCCGACTGACAACGGGCGATGCCGACAGCAACCGTCGGCAATGGCCGGTCTGGACGTGTCGGCTTGACTGGCCGACACCGACTCCGACCGCCCGAAAGCCGACTCTATGCTGGTTGGGACGACGCCGACTCACCGTCAGGGCGAGCGGCTGACACTCGACTTCCG
>KE504998.1:323329-336051 GCA_000441515.1 Elaeis oleifera | reverse complement strand
CTCGTGCCAACTTCGAAAGCTCGTATCTCCTCCATTCGAGCTCCGTTTTGGGTGATCTTGGTCTTGTTGGACTCTGTTTTTCGCTGCGAACCTCGCTGTGGGCTCAATGTGGGCTGAATCTCGAGGCGTCAAATCCTAAAAAAAATAATTCATTAGAATGATAATATGGATTGTATAATAGAAGTAGCCAGCTTAATTGGATCAAAGATAATTGTGGCAATACAATTCATGGTGGCTGAGCATCTTGATCACAAGATAGATTTAACTAGACACGGTTTAATTAAAAGGATAGAGGTGATTTTGTCTCCGATGGGCTGTTGTTCTAAGAACTAGACTAAATTATGGATGTGATCTATTGTCAAATCATCGAGTAGGACCTACCCCACTTCTTATGTGGTTTCTATCCGTGGTGTACCATTGTGCGCCACCGAGGGCAATGATAATGTATTCCATCATGAAACATCCATCACCGAAGCATCCATCACTGTTTATAATGGATGACCGATTGCATTGAGTGAAGGTATTCCTTTCACGAAGCTCCTCCAATTATTCACAGTGGATGGCCTAATCCTTCGAAGCTTTTGCCATAGGGATGACATGTCTTGTCCTTTTAAGCTCTCATATCATTGGTGCTGAGAGAAGCTATATTCTAAGATCACAAGGGATCTTTGCTCATGTCATAAAATTCAAAGGGTCGTGGTCTAATGTAACCAAGTTGAAAGGCTGAAGTCACCAGAACCAATAGGAAATTTTGGCATGTCGGGCATGGTGCAGAGGAATACCTTTATAGATATCAAATGTCTTGCATGAAAAGAACCTCGGGTTTTTCTTTTTTAAAATATTGCTGACATGCCAAGTTAGAGTCACGGATTCAACCCATGATTTTGAATTTGTGATTTATTTCAAATTATAGACTCAACCCATGTTTCATTTAACCCATGATTTCATTGAAAATATGGGTTGAGCCCATGATTTCAATATTTTAACCTTCAAACCAAGCCCACTTTACTTGCGATCTATTTGAGAAATCTTTTCTATTTCTAATCTATTCCAACTCTAAACCCTCGTCTCTATCCTAAAATCAATTTAATAGCTTCAAGAAAAGGTGGAGGCATGTCGAAAGAAAAGAGGACACGAGTAGAAAAAGAAAAATAACCTTTACGTAGGTATGATCAAAGAAGATTTGTTTTAAATAATGAGTATAGTGAAAATTTTAGATCTAATTTTTTTTAAGAAAATTGTAAGGGGAAGAATAGTTGATTTAAATTATTTTAATAATTTTTGAATTAGATTTTTATTTAAAAGAATGGATTTGCTATTTATGATTATGCCGAATAAGCCAACATATCCTAGTTTAGTTAAATATTTTTATAGTAATTTTAGTTTTGATAGTTCAGCTTGTTCTATTTCATTGTATGTGAAAGGACAAATTATTGAGTTTGACTGTAGTATTCTTAAATTTTAGATATTTCATTAGATGGTGATAAATATTCAATAGTACTTATAGGAGTCATCGAGGTTTAGATTATCATACTTGTATTAAAACTATTTTTGAGGATGACACTTTAGCTCGAATCACTAAATTTAATGTATATATATATCTGTTACCACTTGAAAATAGATTAATTCATCATATTTTACATTTAATTTCTATCCAGAGGAGATCATGGAGGTAATGTATCATACCTAAATATTTATTTTCTCAAAATGATTCTTTCGGATGATGAAATTAATTTGATATATTTAATGATATATTATATGAATGAATGTTTTCAAAGTCTTAAAACTATTTTGCTGTATGGAGTTGTTATGATCGCTATCTTCAAGGCCTTTAGTATCCCTATCATTAGTGATGATGAAGTTATTAAGCTCAGACCCACTAATACTTACAATCACTCATCTCTGAGATGTATAGAGTATATGTTTACTGGAGTATGGAGGCGTATGTCTAAGGTACATGAAGAAAAAAATGACAGTGAAGGAGAAGATTAGCCTACCAATAGAGATTAGTCTAGACATCCTGCTCAACATACACAGCCCATATAGTTTGATCAACAGTCTTTCAATCTGTGTGCATTATTTGCTTGGGTAGATGCATTGGAGATATCTCTCACTGCAGAGATGGATGAGGAATTTGCATAGATCAATAGTATCGATGCATGACTGGATGAGGGATTTACATGATTTAATTAGTTTGTACAACAGTATTATCATCAGTTTTCTCCACCTCCATAGGACCCTGCAGCGGATGATTAGGCTCCGACTTCTGATTGTAATACATGAGGCTTCACTTGATGATGCATCATCTTTTTTATTTATTTTTAGAGCAATGTAATTTGGTTTGTTGTAAGCATATTTTTTTTTATAGTCACCTACTTGTCAAATAAAATCATGTATTTTGACCAATTTTATGTTGGACTTGAGATTTCTTAACTATTATATTTCAAGTAACATCATCTCAATTATAGAGGAATTTATATACTGACGATTAGCATACGACTTTTAGTTTAAGTGATATCATTTCCATGTCAGGTACTAGTTTCTCATTATCATGTGATATGAACTTATTCTCAACTATCATATTGATAGATGACAAGTCACAGACCGCATGTGATGTGAAGATTTTAATAGTACAACCAGCGCTCTTGCAATGCATATAAGTTGGCATTCAAATGTCCACAACATGCACCCTCAAAGATGCCATGCAGCTTTTGATCACCATAATTAAGTAGAAATAGAGGATGACCTTCCTTAATATTTCTTACAGTGCTGATGTATAAGAACAGAAAGTCTGTCAGATGCAATGATAGTATGCATAAGTGGGATGTTAGGGTTTGGGGGTTTAGAGTTTTAGGATTATAGGGTTTAGGGATTTGGTGTTTGGATTGTAGGATTTAGGATTCATGGTTTTGGGTTTTACGGTTAAGGGTTTAGTATTTAGAGTTTAGGGTTTAGGATTTTAGGAATTTTGGATATAGGGTTTTAGGGTTTAGGATTTAGAAAGATATATGAATCTTTGTAATCCAACAATGATAAAATGAAAAAATTAAAAATTAAAAAATTAAAACTCGATCAACTGTCATAGAATCGTGGTTGATCTGTCTTAGAGGTCGATCAATCAGATCGATCGGGCTTGACTGCTAGGCTCAATTTGTGGCGGTTGACCGATCCATTAAGGTGGTCGACTGTCTCAGATCGAGTCCGATGGTTGAGACCGATCGATAAGACCAATCGATCATGGTTGCTCGACCCATGCCGGTTGACTAGGTCCCTGAGATGATTGACTGCCAAGACCAAGATGACTGGTAGAGCCCGATCGATTCGATTGGTTGATCGTGGTTGCTCGATTTTAGCTGTGCCAAAGCTATTGACTGGGTCCTCGAGGTGGTTGACCGTCAAAGATCGAGGCGATCGATAGAGTTCGATCGATCCAATTGATCGACCATAGTTTCTCGATCCAAGCCGTGCCAGTGCAGTTGATCGAGTCCTTGAGGTGGTTGACTGCCTTAGTTCAATTTGTTCAAAGGACTGGGTCCAAGTTGAAAAATCTTTCCCTTTTTTTTTGGATAAATCAGACAAATTAAACCAATCGAGCATAAATACATTCATAAGAGTCAGCGAACAAAATATATGATAATAGATTAGTCGTAAAACGTAAATCCTAAAATCCTAAAATCCTAAATCCTAAATTCTAAAAACCCTAATCCTAAAAAACCTAAACCCAAAACCCAAAACCTAAAACCCTTAATCCTAAATGCTAAACCCCTAACTCAAAACCCCTAAACCCTAACCCACAATCCCAAAACTCCAAACCTAACAATATGCAGTATAGGGACTTTTATGAATATCAACATATACGAAAATCCTTTCCATACTTGTATATACCGTATCTGAGTCAGTGAAGAATAATATTTGATCTTTTTCATTATTTAATTTTTTTTATTTTGGATTACCTATTTGCATTTGGTAATCTACCTCTTCTGAATATAGACCAACATATCATGTATATGCTTTTGAGTCAATACCTGAACATTGCATGACAAGTAACAAAATAAGAACCAACATATCATTAATTCATAGAAAATGAATAACTTTATTTATAGAAAAAATCAGATCCATGGGGTACACATATATATTAAAACAGAAAAAAATTCATGTTCCACATGGCGGCCATCGCTTCTTCCTTGTAGGTTGCTTCCGACGAATTGAGCTTTACTTGGGCTCTCATGCTCCTCGATATCATGCTCTATCTGCATGACAGTCTCCTATATAGCTTCCTCACATATATGGCTTCTTGCATGATACAAAACTCTTTAATGGGTAATGTCATCCGTCGCATGCTGAAATGTATTGCAGTCTGGTTGGTTGGTCCTCTGTAATCTGCTCTTCGTGAATTCGGATGAATGTGGATAAACATCAGAAGCGTTCCCAGTGACGTCTAGGCCCCTTGCAGCTGCAAAAATGAGGGAGCGATCAAACTATTTCGAGTTTCAGCATGTTCATCTCTATATCATTGGCTTCTGACGCTGCCTTCTTTCCTTCACAGCATCGCCCGCTCTGTTTTCATGCTTGTCATCACTTGCTCTGATTTCTATAACTTGTAATTTGGAGTGATGTTGATCTCTATTTTTTGGCTGTACACAGGCCATGTAGTCTTTTGTCTCCCTGTAAACCCATCAACTGTAAATAGCTTCAGTTAATAATAATTCACGGTGGCTTTCCTTTTACAGCCTCCTTCCTTTAAAAAAAAAAGAATTTAATTTGTAAACGAAGCAATTCCAAGTCCTGTTATACCATCCATTGCTGTACTGAATATTAGGAACTACCTGGTGATAGTACATGAGAGCTTCATGACCACCCTAATTCACTCTATAACAACCAAATGCTACAAGTTTTTGACTTCCTCATCATGGCTACCAATCAAACCAAGCATCCATTTCCAAACACCAAGCAAGACAAAAGGGCTAGAAAGAACCAAAACATACATCACTTTCGGCTTAAATCATGCGATCTTGGAGGACTGCATTGTCCTCTCAAAAGATCTGGCTGTTGTCCTGGCTTAACTGACCTGTGATGCATGGAAGATGCCAAGTTGCCAATTGAGAGTTTTTACGTAACTTATAATTTAGTAATCTCTCCTAAGTGGGCCATCGACGTAGCAGTCCATCACTAATCTGGTTTTCAGAAGTTTTCTGACGTCTATAATTATGACTAGAAATCGGAAAACCATTGTCTACAAGCTACTGCCTTCACATTGTTGGAAGTACTAGATATTGAAACCCGTTTAAATTTGTGTTCCATCATTGAAGTTTACCATTGGAATGGTTTAAAATAATTCATTAGAATGATAATATGGATTGTATAATAGAAGTAGCCAGCTTAATTAGATCAAAGATAATTGTGGCAATACAATTCATGGTGGCTGAGCATCTTGGTCACAAGATAGATTTAACTAGACACGGTTTAATTAAAAGGATAGAGGGCGATTTTGTCTCTGATGGCCTGTTGTTCTAAGAACTAGACTAAATTATGGATGTGATCTATTGTCAGATCATCGAGTAGCACCTACCCCAGTTCATATGTGGTTTCTATCCGTGGGCTGCTCCAGACGGTCATCTGAAGTGGTGTAGCATTGTGCACCACTGATGGGCAGTGATAATAGATACTATTACGAAGCATCAATCACAAAGCATCCATCACTGTTTATAATAGAAAAAATTATCTATAGATCCCTAAATGAATCCGAAATTATTTTAAATTTTAATTTTTTAAATTCAATAAAAAGCCTCTGAAATGCTAAGGAGTTATTTTTATATCCCCGTCATTCACACAGATTGGTTACACAGGTGCATGTTCAGGTTACACAGATTCGTGTTCAAGTTACACAGGTTTATGTTTAGATTATATAGGTTACTTAGTTTCAATATCTGATTATGTACGTTTATATTCAGATTACACAGATATGTATTTGGGTTGTACAGAAATAACTTCTTAGTATTTCAAAATTTTTATTGAACTTGAAAGATACAGGGACTTAAAAATAATTTTTGAACCATCTAGGGATCTATAGATAATTTTTCTTTACAATAGATTACCAATTGCATTGAGAGAAAATACTCCTATCATCAAGCTCCTCCAATTATTAACAGTCGACGGCCTAATCCTTCAAAACTTTTGCCAAAAGGGATGACATGTCCCTGTCTTTTTCAGCTCTCATATCATTGGTGCAGAGAGAAGCTATATTTCTAAGATCACAAGGGATCTTTGCTCATGTCATAAAATTCGAAGGGTCGTAGTCTAATATAACCAAGTGGAAAGGCTGAAGCCACTAGAATCAAACAGGAAATTTTGGCATGTGGAGCATGGTACCGAGGAATACCTTTATAGACTTCAAATGAGTTGAGAAAACCTACAACTCTATCTAACCTTGGTCCTACCAAAGCTGAATCCAGCCGACTTCAAGTTCAACCAACTTGATGAAGACCAATTTTGATCTCAAACCCAGCCAGGTTGGGGGACCCAATTAATCCAGGAAAACCTGATTCACGCGGGGGACAAAAGCAAAAGCCAAATGACCTAATAACCGAGACCAAGTCTCAAGATTTTGAAAAAACTATAAAAACATCCTTTAACTTTTATAATTTGCACTTACATCTTAAATATTTTAATTCTTTTAGTTATATCTTAAAAGTTCAGACTTAGTTGCAAAACAGCTTAGACGTTATCCAAGCTCTAACATTATTAACTGCAAGTGTGAAATGACTAATATATCCTTAGATTTTCATTCTGACCAAACGCAATTCTTCTTGTAATCTAGCTAACAAGGATATTGGTGCAATTTTATATTAAAACTTATCTCGTATGACAATCACCTGTTCATGGATTCTTATGAAAATAACAATTAAGAGCACATTGCAATCAAAATCTAAAATTTAGATTTTGTTCTTGCTGCGGCCAACTCGACGTTAGAGCAAACAAGTCTAGGTTGGCTGGAGCTTGATTTCGCATTGGAAAGGAGAGAACTTGCAAATCAAGTCCTTATCCGGAGTTATTTTTAGTGGATTCTTCTGATGCTCAAGTTAGTCACCAAAGAATAGTAAAAACGAGGGAGAGAGTTTGGCCTGAGAGCTTACCTAAGGGCCTCCTATGTCCCCTACTTATAGATAAGGCGGTGGGCCATTTTGGAAGGAGGGGCAGAAGTGGTAAAGGGGATCACACTACTTCTACCTTATCTAGCCAAGGTGAGCTATCATCCGTTCATTCTGGAGCACATCTGGAATATAAAATAAGGCAACTATTCAATGCATATTTGTCGCTGCGAATCTTGGTCTCTTACCTAAGCTCGGTATGGCTCGAGCCGACTAGGTTGACATGTAGCCAAGGTTTGGATAACATTGGATAAAGTTGAGGTGAACTGTCATTCTGTATCAGATGCCCCTTACTCTTAAGTCCGAACTACTGGAAGATCAGGCAAGGAGAGTAAAGTATTGAATGAAGTGATAGTTACTTCGGCTTGATTCCTAGTGTGCTCGTTAATGTATGGACATGTGGCAGTAGCTAGTTAGTTGAAATGAACTGTCGCATACCTTGGGCACGGTGGTGGAGATTTATAGGAATCTGGCTCAACCAATCCCGAGCTGAGACATGTCAATCATCCAATGACTCGGTCGGGGCTGGCGTTGGATCTGAGCCATTCCCACTATTATAAATAGTGGTCTGCCTCAATTGACCCATCTTCTTTGTGCTATTGCTGGTGTCTGATGATTTTCTATGAGAGCTTGATCATATTCTAGTGTACTCCCAAGGATTTTCAATGATCTCCTGACAAGAGCTTCGACCAACGATCTGAGGTTAACCCTGCTTCGGATTGGGCCCACCTCTATTTTTAAGAAAAATTATTTTCAAAAACTTCTCCTGAGATAAGCAATACTCTCGATTGATAATTGCATTAAAAGTGACATAAGAAGTATTAGAACATATGCTATTTAATCTATATTATTTGGTATTTGATACTCCTCATGCTTTATTTTCAAAAATTATAAATTATGAAGATTTATTCATAAATCAATCAGCAAAAGACCCTCAACATTTGTAGTAAATAAGCCTAAAATGGGGCCCAAGTTCAAATCCAAGCCCGTTATGCGGAAGGCCAATGGATATTCAGAAAATTCACTAGATGGTCCTCAAGACACATGGAACGAGTGCGTGGCTGGGTGCGGCGTGACATGTGTGTGGCTGGATGCGCATGGCTATGACGTGAAGAGCGGATGCATGAAGGAAGCGGGCACTGGGTGTGAAGGAAGAGAGGACAAATATGGCATTTGGACAACAGAGGAAAGTTTTTAGGGGAGAAGAGATGCGGGAATGCGGAAAGCTCGCATTGGTTGCCGCAAAATAAGCTACGCGCACCGGGAGAAGACCAAAAAGGGACACACGTGGGATTTTAGAAAGTAAATACTTTTTTGAAAATTTATTTTAGAGAAAGTGTGAGACTTGTGGTGTGGCTAGGGTTTCGAGGGTTTTGGAGGTTTTCTTAGGCATATAAAAGAGATGTGGGATGGCCCCAATGGAGAAGCAGCGAGGGCAGCCATCGAAGCTTTTTTTTTATTTTTAGGTTTGTTTTAGAATTTGAGAGATAAAAAGTGTAGAGAAGAAGAAGAGAGCTTCAGGAAGAGGAGATGCTATGTCAAGATTCTGAATCTTTCAGAAGATGTATCTAGTCTGAGCCATGTTTGGCCATGATGCAATTTGTAGGAGAGTACAAATGTTGATGTAGTGGCAAGCCAAGGGTCTCAAAATCTCATTTATGGTCAACCAAGTTTCAAGAAGTGTGGCAAGCCAAGGGTCTCAAAATCTCATTTATGATCAACCAAGTTTCAAGAAGTCAATCCTTGAAGAAGAAGTCAAATTAAGAATCAAGAGACGTCTTGAGGACTGAGAAATCAACATCACTACATCAGATGTCCTTACATAATTTTAAGTATTTGTTTTCTATTCTTTGCAATTACTATAATGCTTTCCAGTTTTATTCTTTTATGTTTGATTCCTGAATAAATTCTCTATAGGTGGGATGGATCATGATCTTGACAGGATATGGTCCATGCTCAGCAAAGATAATCTATTCTAGGATTTCATATTTACATAATCTATTAGGATCTGTACAACTTAATTATTGGATAGCCTATACTTGTGGGATAGGCCCTGATTTTGATGGGATATGGTTCATATTCGGCAAGATAGCCTATGCTAGAGATTTGTTTGTAAGACTCCTAGTCGATTACGAATTTTAATTGCTTAGATCAAAATAAATATCAAAATTCATGTCTGTGATCATCTGGAAACCTAAGATGTCTTTTCGTTATCTATTTTCTTAATTTCACCTATGATTTAAGTTAGTTTTAATTAAAACACTACCAACTTTTAAGAATTCAAACTTTCTCTTTTACTTAGTGAATTGCATCTCAGCCCTCTGATCCATATGGATACGATCTCGATTTATCCTATCTATATAGTTTGAGTTAGATTTTTAATTTTGACCACCCACGACAGTGGCCAAATTTTAGCACCGTTGTCAGGGATCAATGGCATGATTGTTTTGGAAAGAAAAAAATATAAAAAAAATTTACTACCTTCTTAATTTATTATTTCTTAGTTAACTGTTTTAATTGTTCTTGTCTTTAATTCAATTGCTTTATTTCTAGCTTGCCTTTTATTTCTTTTGACTTCTAACCTAATTCAAGTTTTCTTTTATTTCAATTGCTTTAACATAGCATAAGAAGTTAACTAATATAAAGAACAAAAAAATATTTTTTTAAAAAATATTCTATTTTATTTGGACACCTTGCTTTGTTTGCATTTGTATCTCCACGACTAATTTTAAGGGCAAAACCCATTAACAAGATAAATAAAATTTTATCATCCTTTCTTAGCTCACAAATCATTTCTTTGTATCTGCATAACCGAACCTTAATCTTTAAAATCAATTAGACGTCAACCTTAAGAAATTCAAGCTTAATCGGACAAAGAAACTAGAAAGTTGGATCGGATTTGATTTTGACTAACCAATTGGTGTCTAGAAAAATGGTTCAAGGACTCAGTTTTGAAGAACAGTGGTTACTTAATTAGGTTTGTTGCGAAAGTACAGAGAGCTTTTCACTAATCTTATACTTATCAGGTCAAGTAAGCTGGTTGATTTTGAACTTGGATTTTCTGAAGGTGACCTTGGAATAGTTAGCTATCTAGATCTAGACTAAATCTTAGTTAGAATTTATTTTTATGCGAAACTTATTTATAATTAAAAAATATAAAAAAATATTCTTCTCATCTATCTCTTAGATTTAAGATCCTTTAGGCTCTTATCTTTAGAATTCTCTCTCCTTGCCCCTCTTCTCATTTTTTTTTTTAAAAAAAGAGGATTGTTCTAGTCTAAACCCCTTGATTGCATATCTAAATAATTAGAATAATCTGAGATGGATCTCTATAGTAGATTGAATAAGCTGTCCCACAAATTAGATCATCTAATGGCTATCAGATATTCTTTTTCTCTTCATTTTTCTTCCTACATAATAAGTTTGTGTAATATGTTCGAGCTCCACTAATTTTGTGAGTGAATGCCCAGCCGCATATCAATTTTTAAGTTATTCATCAAAATCAAATCCAAATGGCCTACATATCAAAAATAATCCATACTTTAATGCTTATAATTCAGGCTAGAGAGCTAAATCAAACTAACTATGACCTAACTTTTGAAGAGAGATTTCAGCAAGCATTAAACAGGCTAAAACTCAACAATCAGATCCTTCACTCCTCTATGCAATCCTTAACCACACTAGAGATCCAAATCAGGCAGCTACCGATTGCATTCAATAGGAAGGAGGAAAGAGAGCTACCTAGTCAGCCCGAGAGTGATCCTGAGAGATAATACCTAGCTAAAATTTTAATATCTTCGTAATTTTTTTGAACAATCGATTATGACTCTCAAGAATAAATGATCATAGAACAACCCTGCACAACCAAAAGATCAAGACAAATAATTCGACTAAGGCAAAATATTTAAGAAAGAATTAGAATGATGGGATGAACCAATTCCATCATCACCTATCTATCTATGGTCTCATTTTCAAGTATTCTAGCATCACCCATTCCTTTTAATGGGAAAGAGGGAGAAATTGATGAAATGATGAAATTAATTGAGACTTCTCAAGGTCCACAAATGAATAATATAATAGAGAAAGCTAAACCTACAATTCTTCCTTAGGATTCGTTAAATCCCTATTTGGCTCATTTTGGAGTAGACGATTTGAATGAAGATGGATATATTATAGAAGTAAATGACCTAGTAAATACGTCCTATCCTAAAACCATCCTACTTGGGATTGAAAATATGAGCCACCCCCTAGCTCCCTAATAGCTCTCTTGTTAGAATCACCAACTGCTCTAGAACTGAAGTCATTTCCTGATGCACCCATTGACATTCTACTAGTGATCCCTAACTAGGAAGCCCAACTTGTAGGTGTTCTAAAAGCATTTGAAAAAGCTGTCAGATGGAATATTGCTGAAATGAGGGATAATAATTTTAAGATTTTTATGACTAATTTTTCTGTATTTAGTACTACTTTCAAAGATTGCCTCCAAAATCTATCTTCAGCACTAAAACGATGTATAGAGACAGATTTAATATTAATTTAAAAAAAGTGTGAGGCTTTAGATCAGGAAGGGATTATACCGAGACATATCATACCCGAGACAGGGATTGGGGTTGATCAGGCTATAGTTGAAGTAATTTCTAAACCACTATCCCCGATCTCGATCTAGCAAATACTTCTTGACTTTAATATTTTTAGACCCTGGTATAGTGCGCTTGCCCAGTACACTCTATTGATCTAGACTAATCATCGTAGAGCATTCCATGGATGTTTTACTATCATGATGATAAGACCTCCTGATTGGCCCTATCCTTTTAAAATTTTGAGGGATGTACCCAAGTTGGTTATAGGTGGGACTTCCTCATAGTATTCGGCTGAAAACGTTCAACTTAGCACTTATTAGGAGGCAATCTAATTTCTTAGGAGTAGTTTTAATAAAAGTTTGGTTGAAAACTTTAAACTTAGCGCTCCCGCAAGGCAATCCAATTTTTTTTTGCACTTAATTTATCTTTTTAGTTTGCTTACTTTTTTTTTAAGACAGGCAGCTAGATTGGAGGGAGAACCAAAGGTTCAAGACCCATGCCGGACCAAGAACACATTAAGTCAGGTGTATTCTTTCTTATTTCTTTTGTACCCTTTATGTTTCTTTCTCCATTGAGGACAATGTCAAATAAGTTAGGAAAAGAATAATAAAAAATAAAAATCTTTGAATAAGTTAGTATTTAGCGTCTAGATACCTGATTATGCTTAAGAATAGAGTTGAATCAATCATTTTTTTAAAAAAATTGATGCACAGATCAGAGAGTTTGTGAGATATCAAGGTGGTGCGGACACCAGAACCATCAAAATCGACAACATGATTTAAGTTCGATTTGGATCGAAGAAGGCTCATTAGATTGATTCTACTTTAGTCAATAAATTTTAATGCATTTAGCTTTGGATCCATAGGGCCATATTTGGATTTGTCCACGTCACCTTGGAGCCACCACTCTCCACATGCCAAGAGAAGAATATGCATGCCAGCGTGTGCCGTGCTCATGCCAAGTTGTGTCAAGCATCAAGCACCCACATGGAGTT